>JAZGTJ010004570.1:0-24133 GCA_036877575.1 Botia almorhae
TTTTTTTTTTTTTTTTATTGAGCGTCTTAATTTTTTTCTTCAGTTTTAAGTCACTGTTTTACTGAAGGGTCCATTTATAATTCAAAACACTTTTTGACCAACCTCACATGCTGCTCAATTGCTCACCAGTACAATGTGAAATTCATGATTGACTTCATAATGGCTGACCAGGGCCTGCGGCTACAATACAGCCCCAGACACATACACCACATACACACTGCTTGTTTTTTACCAGCATTTCTTGTGTTCCAGTTTTCTGTTTGACCACATTGTCACATCCATCTAAAGTGCATGGTTTCAAAAGTCCTGATCATCTGAACTGAAGCTGTTGTCTTCCAAACATCTGTTGTGTATTTTTTTCTTGAGAACAGAGACTTCTTCATGACTTTATAATGCATGAAGTTATTGCTTTAAATTTGTTAACTCATGTTCATTGATATGGAAGCAACCCATGTCAATGGGTAATCCAGCCTGAACTGGCTGAATTATCGGTGATTTCAGATTTTCCCCATTTTTGAGATGATCTTTTGTACAGCACGTGATTGGCTACAGATTGCTAAAAATGGCTTTAAAGACCCAAACACCAGAGGGCTCCTTTGTTCTCAGACCCACCTCAATTTCTAAGATCACATCAGACCAGCATTTTTTGCTGTCTGTATAAAGCAATACCTTCCAAGTTGCTCTCTGATGGTGTTTCAAACAGTTTTGCATCTGGTTTGGTGCTCTTCATTCTAAATGTAGGCATTTGACGTAAAGATAACGCAGGGACCAGTTTAACTCTAATTAAAGAAATACTTCTGTCCCAAAATATGTGTGAAACTCTCTCTATTGTTTTATAACAAAATACTGCATCATTCGCAAAGCAAAAGGAGTTTTGTAAAAGGGATTTAATACTTTGTTGATCAGTTTGGTTGTGGCTGTAATCTAGTGTGGTTGTGATACAGATAAAACACATTATAGAACAATTATTGTTTTCAAGTCTGCATTTGTTTTAGGCTGTAAGAAATAATGGAGAAATATCCATGCGGTGGCTCTAATATTTTATGAGTGGTACTAAAGTCTGCAGCACTTTGCTCAGGAAACAAACTTTAAAAGTTTATAGCCTCTTTTAGCAGACTTATGGCCATTCAGTGCTGTGAATGACAGGTTAGTTTTAGAGTTGGCAGATTACATTTATAGGGCATTGCCAACCTTTTACATTTACATTTAATCATTTAGCTGATGCTTTATCCAAAGCGACTTACAAATGAAGACAAGAAAGCAATTTCAACAACTATAAGAGCAACAATGAATAAGTGCTATAAACAGGTCTCAGGTATTCCAACACAGTGTTGGAATACCTGATGCCGAGATATTTTTTTTTTAATAAAAGAAGTAGAGGTAGTGGCGGTGTGTTGGTTGATTAGTTAAGGAAGTGAAGACAAAATAGATGAGTTTTTACTCGTTTCTTGAAAACAGCTAATGACTCAGCCATTCTGATACAGTTATAAAGTTAATTCCACCAACCAGGCAAAGTGAAAGTAAGAGACCGGGTGAAAGTGATTTCTTCCCTTTTTGGGATGGAACCACAAGGCTACGATCATTAGCTGAACGCATAAGTGCGAAGAAGTGAGAGCAGGTAAGGAGGTGCGAATCCAGTAGTCACTTTGAAAGCAAACACCAGAGCCTTGAATCTGATGCGGGCAGCTACTGGCAGCCAGTGCAACTGGATGAGTGTTAGTTTCTAAAAGTGTTAGTATCTAACACTTTTAGACACTATGAGGTTATGCATATGTATAATTAACACTTTTTATGCAACCATAATGATGTTATTACCTAATTATGGTCTTGACAAAATTACATAAACTTTTAAAAAAAGTAAATGTTATATGTAGACAAATGTGGACGTGAGTTTGAAAACTAAACATAGTCTTTTGCTTTTCCCCCTTTCATTTAATGGTGCCAGAGGGAAAGTTTTTAGCATAATTCTAAAATTAGGCACTAATGGGGACTTACATTATTTAAAAGCCAACGAGTCAGCGATGAAAAGTAATTAAATTTTGTTATGGGCGAGCCAAAATCTGTTAGCAATGACCATGCTTGCTTTCTCATGTGTCGATTTATTATGCAGATTATCTGATATTTCTGTATGTTTTAATGTTAAAGAATGTCTTAGTTACTATTGTAACCCTCATTCCCTGAAGGAAGGAACACAGACTTTACGTCAATGACTGACGTTTTTGGATCTCGCTGGGGAACCCAAATTGCCTAGTAGTAGAAAAAGGGCCGACGAACCACGATGAGCAACCACTGAACTGTATTATGGGCATTAGCGATGCAGATACTTCCAAGCTGTCAAGTCTGCCACATGACAACTGACGTTGCAGTTTTGTAACCTTTCCAGCACCCCATGTAAGCTACACAGTACCTTTGTACCAGTTCTGGGATCGAAAGGACAGAGGTTAGCATGGGAAGGGTGCAGCTACTTTTCCTTTAGAAGAAACCTGGGGGGATGCCGCGCATACTGAATTACTGAGACTGATCATTCGAATGAGCCAGTGAGACAGGTACAGGTACTCAGACACCCTGTGAGCAACAGAGGGACAACAGACATGCCAGTCTGTCATGCTTTGACCTGATATACTTGCAGGAGGGCCATAGCATTTTACAGGCACAGGAGCACTATTGAGAGTGGAGGAGGCTACAGCGCGACATGGGCAGTAAAAGCTGCCTTCCATGACTTGTAAACTTCCTCATGCATCTCTGGAAAGAATGCCACAGGGGGTGTGGCTGGGCTTATATTGATGCACCCAGGGGTACTATCACTGCACTTAACTGTGCAATTGCTTTTTAGTTCTTGCAAAGTTCTTGAATCTTTTTTTGCACCAGCAAAAGTATTTCCAGTGCAAAGATGATCGAGTTTTCAGCACGCAGACGTAGGCTGCTTGGCACCAAAGCAAAAATCTGACTTATATACTCATCTGGGCAGGAGTGGCTCAACATGAAAATCTCACTTGTCATTGTTCATTGGTCATTGTAATCGTTAAATATGACTGACTGAAGGGGAACAGGTATGTCCACAATAATCCACCCTTATCTTATTGACCACCTATTAAAACAACATCTAAACCTTTTTTAGGGTTTACTAGTCTGCGTGAGACACACACAACCAAAAAATGTGTTATGAAACAGTTATGAAAAAGTTATATAAAATGCCAAGAAAAATATTTTGTATATCTGTAAATGAGACTCCTGGGCTTTCTTTAAAATGATTTTATTGTAAATATTTAAAAAAAAACAAGCACTAGATGGACTGTGTTTATATTTTAGTCATTTCTGAAAAAAATGTATTCAGACTTTGATACAAGACAGTTCCACAGTTTTATTCTGGTTCATATTTTTGCAATCAGTGTATGGACAAATGACTTCACTGGTTTCCTGGCAACACATAAATAAACAGAATGAACAAAAAGAATCAAAAGAAAAGGCAAAGCATCTTTTTTCCATGCATATTTAATAAGGAATGATTAACTCCTGTTAACTTCTTCTGGTTGTTATAAATAGTTTTTACATTACAGTACAAATTGCTCTTCTCTCTCTTTCTCTCTCTTTCTCTGTCTCTCTCTCCTGTATGTTATGTAACCATTTACTCATCAGTGATCACAGGCATACATCATCAAATACACAACATACATAGAATGTTGTATCTGCCAACATTGACACACACACACACACACACACACACATGCACACACACCATGTTTACTTCTAAATGAAAGTAATTTTGTAGGCAGAAATGGAAAAGAGGAATAAGTGTAGAGAGATTTTCAGCCGTGGGACATTCTTCTGTAATCTACTGCCAGAGATACTGTTTATCCCGTCTAAACACATTTCTGTAAACATTGCCTTAAATGTGTTTTCCTTCCAGTCAATCCTTCCACTACCATGTTTGGAGGAGGTAGTTTTAATGCTCTTGTGTCCTAACGCTGTACATGAACCTGTTTAGTGTGGTTAAAAAACAGCCTGGGGATTAATTACATATTGAACTGAGCTGGTGATGTAATCACTCTGGAGTGCTCTGATTTTTATTGGCTGAACAAACACTATGTCCACTTTGTGACCAGATTGACCAAACTACAAGGTTGATAAAAGTCTTGTTTGTCGTGTTCTGTCATCCACACATAGATTAGGGTTTTTTGTATGGGGTGCGAATCGGTAGAGACTTGACCTGTTATCCTTATTGTTGACCTGTTGAAAGCAAGTAGTCTAACCCTTGGAGGTCAATTCATATGTTTGAATTCAACCACCTTTCCTGGCCTTTCAAAAGCTTCTGAGCAAAAAACAGTTTCACCCTAGTTCACGCAAGGTCTGTGTAACCTAAGGGTAATGACCATGGTAATCAACATCATCCAATGTAACATGCACTCCTAACAAACACCATCAGTAGCATACTGCCATGCTGCTCAGCTGTAATTAGAGTTGTAAAAGATATCACATTGAAGTAACACAGTGATTAGGTTCACTGTAGCTGGGTGTGTTTGATTCCTGCTTATGTCACTTTCAGATGGTTGCAAATGAGTGCCAAGCACCTATTTTTAACTATTTTATAACTATTAAAAATGTTCCTCCCCTTTTTTTTCAGACTCTATTTTATACACAGTTTATGGAACGTTTTTAAAAAGTGAAAGCCTGGGTTACATGCATGCTCCAGAAATTTCTTTCCAGATCTAATCAACAAAAATGTTTCAACCATACACATTTTTGCTTGTCCATGCAATTTCAATGCCTAATCTGCCATGTTGTTAAAGTCATTGAGCCCTACTATCTTTATAATTACAAATAAATGAGAATTCCATTGTAATCTGTACTTAAAATGTAAAATCTTTTGGAATTATATTTAACACATGGAATAAAATACAAACTTTTGACCTTTTCGGGATGTCTAGTTTGCTAAATTGGCCATGTGTACAAGGAAGCTGCAGAGACTGTGTGCAGTTGATACTTGATCTGTTTCCACAGCGTGACCACTTCAATTCCTCCTCTCACCATTTCCATCTGCTTATTGATTCTCTATTGTATGAACAATCATACAAAAGGGAAAGTAAAGATTAGGACTCTCTTAACATCAAGGAAGTGATATCATCCTTCGATCATAATATACTTGAGAATACTTAAGCAAACGTTTATGAAGAAATATAAAATGATCCATTTTGGTTCTTTCCAATAAGCCTGTGGGGCTTTGATTTAGGCTTTCTGGCCTATAATGCATATGGTTTAAGTGAAAAAAAATTGCTTTGGTTAATCTTCTGAATCAGGCTAAGATTCACTTATCCAGTTTAGATCATATTTACCCTCACAGTCAGTACAGCAGCACAGTAAAAAACGACTCCTTACCATTAGGAGCAAAGCAAAAACTACTTCACAGAGGTTAACTGGACTTTAGCTCAGCTTAACCAAGACTGAAAGTTGTGTGCAAAATCCTTGGAGCATCAGGACTTTGTTTGAGTAGAGTTTGTCTATGTGGGTCTAAAGCCAGGCTGTGAAGTTTAAAACATTTAATAAGCTCCCGCTGTGTTTGCTTCAGGGTCAAGGCTTGTAAAAGGACATGATATCCAAGCGCGAATAACAAGAGAGTGATTCCTGCTACTGTCCCTCACGTACAACTTAATCAGACATGGATTACATGAGCTGGGAACATCAACTCTGCCTTAATTAAAACCATCTGACCTGCTTTGTAATTATAGATCTCTGTCAAATCTGTAAGTGAGCAGTCAAATATCAGACTACGGCTTTGAAGTCTCTTTGCTAAATGTGTTCAGCAATTTTTCTGCAGCTAAACTAGTTAATTTAAGCGTTCAACTGTCTTACTCAAATGTCCCTTCAAACAATCTCGAGAAATAGCCACAAATGTCCATGGCTGTAGAAATATTTGGGATCACAATAGATTTAGAAATAAATAAAATATTTTGTAAAATGAGGCCTGTTTAAATTCCTTGGAAAATGTTCAAAAGGAGTGTCCACCAAAAAAACTGTTTTAAAGTTTACCAAAGAAATACTAACCACAGATGCACGTTTGGATGAGAATCTGGTGAGGTCACTGATGATAAATCACAGAAGATATCAAGAGCTGATGAATACTGGAGTCCTAGACAAACTGTCAGTCTTACATTTTACTGTTATACATGCTGAATTCTAACCAAGCCATGACGTAATAATTCAGACAATAAATGTTTCTATCTTTCTATATATGGTCACTGGTATATCATCCATATTTCAAGCACTTTGCCCCAGAGGAAGCGTTAAATGCTCAGATGTTGCTCTTATAAAAGTTAGACTTTGACTTATAAAAGTTAATTGATAACATAAATATACATAAACATATATGTAATATAAGTAAACATAAATAAGACAATTGGTAATAATCTGGTTTTAAAGAATTTGATGATAGAGGCTTTCAAATCAGAAGAGTTTGAGACAATTTATAGATTTCCTCTCAAACACTTCAGATAAATAGGTTATGTTTTTTCGGAGTAAAAAACATCTCCTTTGCATTTTTTCCATTTTCCATTTATTCTCAAAGCTGTCTCAGGAACAATTAAGATATACAGTAGTAAGATAATTACAATGATTTTCAAAGGGAGCTGATAATTTTAAGAGGGACAGATGATAAAGAAAAACTAACAGTAGACCTTTAGGGAAGAACATCCGTCCCACTGGTCCTGCTAAACAACCAAGCGTCACTCAAACATGACTCTCAGGTTCAGGTGCCACAAGGTCAATATTCTTTGTTATCATTGTTTTATCTTGCTGTATAATTTCAGCAGACATCCATATCTGGGGAAAAGAGAGACAGAGAGAGATAGATAGAGAGAGAAAGAGAGAGAGAGAATGCTTGGCCAAGATGGGTCAGGGTTAGAGTTTATGCTTCAGGAGGGCCCCATGTTGACTGAGTCGGAAAAAATCTTTTGACACAGGGCTTACGTTACGCAATCATAGCTCTGGGCCTGTCTGTGCTGCTAAAGTGAATTTGTATTAAATACACTACAATATTATACATATAATTAATTGATTAATATTAAGCAGTGCTGGGGAACAAAACAATAAATGAGTTACTGTATTGTACTATTCTTTACAAAAAGCATTTACATTACAAATAAATTATTATTTATCAATGTACGTCGCTTTTATCCAAAGCGACTTACATTGCATTATACTATACATTTTTTCTGAGTATGTGCAATCCCTGGGATCGAACCCATGGCCGTGGCATTGTTAACATTTAAACAGGCACAAACAGGAAGCCATTCATCATGCATACAAATGCTAACTGCATGGTGAAAACGTATTGTTAAAATCTACCATGTTAACAAAATTAAATTGAACAAATTATTATTTTATATGACTGAATCAAACTATAATGACTATATTAAGTTACACCAACAAAAGAAATTGTTACGGGTCAGATCAGATGAGCCTAATCAATGCACATTTGTGATAATATAAAGCTGAAATATAGTTAACATACACACATTGTTACTATTACAGTTTTTTTGAGAAATTTGAACACATCTTACTGTAGAAATGCAGTTTGTGCATTTCTGGAGCATTTCTGGAACAGCCTGGAGTGTGTCCTGTGCTTCTCTCATGATGTATGGCTGAAGAGAGACTCAGGCTGCAGGATAATGTGAATGTACATCTTTAGGATGATATCTACCAAACGATTTTTTGTCAACACTTTGGTTCTCACCGGCAGATAAGAATAATTTCCTGTAATGCCCCTCAGGCTGCCAACACTCACTCAGGCATGATGACGGTATTGATGTTAAGATTTACAATTTGTCAGAGAGATAATGAGCAGATTTGTCCCCTGACAATAATAATAATTGCCACTACCACCAAGCGCAGTACCACTGTAATAAAAACAGAAAATAAGTATTTTGTAAAAGGTTTAGTCATGAAGGTTGTGATAATATCTGATCATATGTACCTTATACAAAAGATGTTGTTTTTTAACATAGTAACAAAACTTTTGACAGTGTTAAGAAAATATGTAGCTATTATTATTATTATTATTATGGCGGTGTTAGCATGTTAGCATCTTGCTACATTTTAGGAACCTTGTTGCCACACCAACCTATATGTCATCAAACATATGTCATCAAAATGCCTTTGCCCTACATATTGTAATGTAAACTGTTTACCAATACTGTAAAATAGCATTAGTGAGAGAAACAGAGAGGGATAGAGATTAAACATGACCAAATAACATTCCACAAACTTTGTGAGATCTGGTTGAATTTTGGTATTTTCAACATGCTTTTGAAATGTCTCATTCAAATAAACAAATGACCTTATTTTAAAACCTAAATAACATGTTACAACTTGGTGTGGTTTTATTTTTTTATACTGTAAATATGATATGTTGATGTTTTAGTAAAAGATGTATTGTACATCTTTTACATCTTTTAGTAAGAAATGTAACCTTTCTCACAGCTGAAAATTGGTTGTGGTCATTTTTATCAATTTAAATGCAAATTGCATACCATATTTTGGTTAAATCAATTTTTTAATTATATTCATGATTATTAAAACATTTTTAAAACATTGCACCATGACATTGCATGGCCTGGCTTTTTAAGACCCCTTATAGGGTCAGTCCCCAGCATCAGTGGTCTTGTAATTGCTCTGTCCGCTGGCCTTTTTCTGTCTGTCAGATCCTGTTGCCTGATCTTTTTGTTGTGAGAGCAAACACAAGAACACAGCATGATCAGAACACAATTTGTTGAAGGTAAAGAAAAAGAGACTCAACAAGGACAGCCTCAGAGACACAGGGCTGGGTAGCACTTCGAGAGAGTGATAAAATTGAGTTAGATTGGTACCTTGACAGTGGGAGTTCAGAGACTCTGGGGCTTGTTTGGTGGCTTGTCTATTTCCTGTGGGGTTCCTCAATGGTGTAACTGCTGCATACCAATGCCATAAGTGCATGTCAACCTCCACAAGTGCTGCTATTTTATGTAGGCTGTCTATTATAATTTCTTAGTAAAATGTATCAATCTGAATCTGTATGCATAATGTTTAACTGTCATGCAATATCACGTACTGTAACACAGAATTGCATCAGTGATTTTTATTGCACAGATGTGCCATATGTGAGAAATATGGGAGGACAAAGCTTAAATAAATTACATAGAATCTGAATACATAGTTATAAATCAGAATATAAACTGTAGTTGTAAATCCAAAGAGCAGCAATTGTCTTCTGTCCTCTGTTTTCCCTGTCACATTCTTTACCAAAGAATAAGACATTTACTGCGCATATATTGTTAACTAATGTTGTTTCATTTGCTGTCTTCTCCACTGTAGATATCACAGCTTATCGCCTGTTTGTGTTTGAGAGTTAAGATTTTCTCTTGGTATTAGGCGAACAAATGAAGAACAATTCCCATTTTGTTATCAAACAAATATTGCTTTAAAAAGGGCACTAAAATGTATACATTTGTGTAGATAAGAATTGTGGAAACATATCTAACACAATAGAGCAATAACACAAAACAAGACCTTCAGGGAAATATAGATGGAAAACTGTTATATCAAAGCAGGAGGAAGAGTTTTTTGGAAGTGAACTGAAGTAGTGAAGTAGTTTCATGTTCATGGGCTATTTCTGTTGCATTGACTTTACAATGAAAAATATAGGAAGACACAAAGAAATGTAATACCTTTATCCTGTAATTTTATAACGAGGTCAAAAACAAATAGAGCAAAGATGATATTTGGTTTGTGCCCAAATGTATGTTTAGGGTGCAAGATCCTCTCAATGTTCAGATCATTCTTGTGTTTTTTCTGCTTCAAATCTGTCTTCAGAATGTTGAATGGCCACAGCACATGTGTGTAATTCTACTGGTGGCACAAACCTTTAGTTCCAACCAGCTTCAGAGGTCCTTCAGGGAGTAAAGACACACATGAGGATCTGTCAGTGTGTTTGTTGCATTAAGCGCAATGACTAAGGGTTGTGGCCCTGGGCCTTTCTATACACTAAAACTGTAAAATACTGTACAATGAGCCCAAAAAACTCTGGACACGTACATCATACTTATGATACCTTATGCCATTAGTATTGTTATGATCTTATCAGAATAGCATATCAAATATCATGCTTTTAAAGAAAAATTACAATAATAAATAATAAGAAAATAATAAAGCATTAAAAACAGATATGCCATTGAAATTAAGGCAAGTATTTGGAGACTTTCTTATTGTCAAACTTAGCAGAAGATGTCTATAGTTAATGTAATAAACGTGGTTACTCTGCTAGGATACCTGTGTGAACTTGAGAAGAACTAACATCATATATCCACTAAAATGACATTGACACCAGTTGGTTAACGGCAGAAATATGACTAGGAAAAGAGAAGTTGCTACTGAAAAATGCTGTTTTTTTATAGGTCTAGCTTCTTTTGTTAGCAGATGCCACTTGGCTTGCATCTGACGCAACAAAATCATACAGTTTTAAATGTGGTTTAAAAACGAACAAGCAATCTTAAGATGTTAAATGTTTAAGGAAACATGAGGCAGGAATGATACCTTGCATTATTCGCATTGGTAAGTGCTCCACTGACAGTTCTCATTTCATTACTGATGTATGAAAACGCTTTCCTTGTTGAAGCAGTTCAAACAGCATTGCAATATTAGTGGTGTTCAGAACAGTATAGTTTTACGCAGCCTGAAAATGTTCATGAAAACCTCAAGAGATTTTCGAATCCACATTGCGGGCACAAAAAAGCAGAGAGGTGCAGAAACAGTCTTTATATGAAGAAACCAAAGTACAGAGCTCCTGGGAACCAGTCAACTAGAGCCACTTCCTTTTCCTGAGCAACCCTGTGATCTTTCACAGCTTACTCCCTGCTAGTTTCAGTCAGATTTGCGCTAGCTTTGTTTGTAAACGTTCTTGTCAGTTATTCATGTATACGTTAGCAATTAATGATAATCAAACCATTATGAGATGTAGTCATTTAGCTTCTAGTTTTAAACAGAAGAACATCCTTTTGTCAATTCTCCTTTCTTTTCAAAAAGGGAATACCATAAGAACCATCCTTTATCTTGGGAGAACAGAGCAGAGTTTCAGGGCAAAGAGCTTGGCTTGCGATGGCACGTCTTCCCCCCCTCGAGTTTTATGTAGAATAGCGAGTCTCCGGGGAATGAAACCGTCACCACACACAGACCCCTACGGGTCTGGTCTTTACCCTCCAGCCTCATGTCTTTTTTCTTTTCTCCTCCAAATCTCTTTAGTTCTCAACCTTCCCATCCCAGTCAGAACACCTCAGCGCGAACCACCCTGCGAATCTGCACTGACGCCCCTCTGCAATGCAGAAGTGCGAGTGAGGGAGCGAAGCTGTATGTGGATTCTGACCGCCATGTAACAGATGCATTTGACAGGCTTTTTTAGAAGCTGAGACAAAAGCAAAGGAAGACAAACAAAAAGGCAGCCAGCCAAGCGCGGTGTGCACACTTGAACAGACTTTCAATGTTTAGAAAAATGACTGCATTCAGGGAAAAAGATCAAAGAGAAGGATTTTCAGCAGCCTTCGGGAAAAATGCTGATTGACTGTGAGAAGGTGAATTGATTTTTATTGTGTGCGTGCAAATATCATGGAATTTTTTATCACAACAATGCCTGGGGTACCTGAGTCCAGGAAGGGGGGGAGTGCTGTTGCATGTCTAAAAGTCTAAAATCACAAAACACAGAGAGGTTTTTGCATAGTGTAAAATAAGCCTTGAGTTGTCAGGAGACGTGCTACTACATAAAATACACGTGGTACACAGGCACGGTAAGGAAACGGTACTGCTTATGCAATCCACCACCTGTTTTCAAAGCAGAAGACGGCTGATGAATATGCAGCTTGTCACGCCACATATCTTATAGCTGAAACAGTTGTGCGTGTCTGACAGAAACCGTCATGTAAAGCTCAAATCGAACTAGCCACATGATTGAACACTAGAGAAAAAAACCCACAAGACTTTGATCTAGGTCATTGGTTTGACAGCAAACAACATGCTAGCACACAGATTTAGGGGATCCAAAGTATTTGCAAGCACGTTGCTTAGCTGCAGAAACCAGACGTTAACCAAAACATTATTACATTTGTTGGGGCTAAAACAAATAGTCTGACATTAAAGTGTCTGGATCAAATCCCTCATTGCATGACTAATAAGATCTTTTATTTGTTTACCAGATGAGCTTCACGTTTCTTATGGGATACCGACACTAATAATGTAATCAACCACACTATTAATGTAATCAATAGGAAACAAAAACAACAGCCACACATAAAGCCGATCTATTCATTCAAACCTGGCTCCCACGAAGCCTTGATTGTCTCACATTGCTAATATCCTGCCTGGTACAAATAGACTAAAAGCAAATTTCACTGCACACAGTGACATGCCTGATTAGTCCCATATTTCAATGGAAGTTATTCACCATCAGACCAATATTAAAACAGCCCTGAATTAAAGAAGGGTTAAAACAGGAAGTCGAATCAAAGCACCCCCACTATGCATGGATAATGAAATGTTAAGAAGCACCTCATTTCCAAATGGAAGCAATCCCAGAACTGCTGAGAGCCCAGCAAGCTTTATGCAAAAATACACACACATGCACGAGGAGACGTAAACCTCCTGAATCTTAAGCCCATGTATGGAAACAAACACAGACACCCCCACATAGACACAAACAATGTTCTCCACAACGTCAAAAGAAAATAAGTGACAGGTTTTGGGTCAAAAGTAAGATTTTGGTCGACCTCCTGTGCCTTTTTTTTGGAAACAGACACACTTTAAAATGGAACAGGTAATTCCTGTAGGATGATAAAAAGCTTCTTGTTGTACACAGCGCCTTATTGTATTGTTCCTGTAGCTCAGTTGGTAGAGCATTGCGTTAACAGCGCAAAGGTTGGGGTTTGATTTACCATTCTGCCTTAAAATCTATCAATATAAAAATGTATTGTATAAGTACAGTTGTCTAGAGTTCTAAAAAACTTTGCTCATTTGCTCTAAAAAAATCATTTTATTATTACAAACTTCAACTTATGTTTTCTGTAAGAATCAAACATGGTTGGCATGGAGAGCAAGGACTTGTCATAAAAACATAAACATGCAAACAAATCATCAAACAAAAAGCATACATAAACATAAAACTTCCAAACAGACCAACAATGCAATTGTAATTATTCATATCCCAGTGCATGCTGGGCAAATGGGACTTAACCATGAAATATGTTTTGTGTACAGTAGGTTTATTTGAAATAAATAAATAAATAAAAATGCATTCATTTAAATCTCCTACTATTCTTTATTGTCCTATACAGCCTATACAAAGTTTTTCCTCCAGGACCCCTCCAGGACCATGGTGCTACATACATAAGATGACACTGGACACAGTGCTGAATAAGAAAACACAAGCCACACATTAACTACATATTAAATGATCCTAAATAGATTAAAAATAAAAATAAATGATAGAAGAACAAAGGTAACAGAACAAGAAAAAAAGAACTATTAAGAGAACCATAAACATTATACACAAGTCTAACAAGAAAGTTGTTGGTTCAGCTTTAAAAAATAAAACATACTGTAACTTAAAAGCTGCAACAAGAGGCATTGCTTGCGTTTCAGAAACCTTACAGCTATGACTGTAAGTAAACCCCCCACAAACTACAATCTTTAGTTTTTTCAACAGCAATTTATACTTTATCTTAGAACCATTTTCACAGTATGTTGTCACCGTAGGTGCCTGTGAAAATAGGTTAAGCATCACAGGGTGTAAATGTAAAACACAGAGCAATATGTTGACATTACAAATACCCGGAGCAATTCAGTCACAGCTGTTCTCAAGTAAACAACTCTTTCTAAAAGAGCATCGTGGACCTGAAAATGAGTTTCGTTTGCTCTGTATAATGCACGAGACAACTGTAACAAAACGTCACATTTCTATTTGTCGGATCCCATGTGTCATAAAAACACTGCAACACTATTTCTATTTGAGTAAAATTTTTACAGCTAATAGTACTATAACAGGCACACCACATAAAATCCACACATTTCATTTCTTTTACTGTTTCTTCCTGTTTATTTTGCAGTCAAACCTAAATCTCTGCACTGTGTAGCAAGGCCAAAACCAATGCAGGTCTATCAGTGAGAAGCGCTTATGCAAAATCATAACCGTAATCTCTTTATTCCATTACTGTCAATGGCAAGTTCCAGTGAGTCATACATAGGTATTTATCATTCATCCCCCCTCCCCCAATTTTTGCTTAGGCAGTTTATGGAGCCACATTACAAAACCCCCTATTGCGAAAGCTTTATTTCAGTGGCAGATAAGCAGTTCCAATTTTACTGTGGTCACACATTAATAAATCCTCAAGGAGGATTCAAAGTGCTGCACTTTAACACAGAGATTTGTCTGTGGAACCCAAATGACCCTCTGCGCAGAGGATTAAATACATTCAGGATTAAATTACACAAAGGGAAAAGGGAATATGTGACTAACAGAACGTCTTTGAGATTTGCTCTGTTTGTAATTCTACAGCAGGTGTTTTAACCCACATTCAAATCTAAACGTATTCGCACACACACTCTGGTCAAAGACCATCTCGAACCCTAGAAATGAACAAGCCATCACAGCGACAGGTAAACTACCGAATCGTGCCCCAGCTGAGAGATGTTTTAGCAGTGATGGGCCACCTTTTTCCATTCCACTTAGTCCATCAAGTTAATGACAGAAAAGCTCTTCAAATGGCTATGCTGACAAACACAGCATTGGTGGTCAAAACAAGGACCTGCTCTTTGCAACAATCATTTACTTGATGGCAACCATTTGCATAAGTGAGAAATGGCAAATCATTCAGAAGATTTTTTCTTCAAAATTTGCTTTGCTCAGAAGTTTTCAAAGAGCTATTGTTGACAGTTTAATTGCACTTAGCGTAGCACATGAATTACTGTGTTGTACTTAAATCTGAGGATATAGACTGAAATATAGTCTAAGACTCATTTATTTTTTTGAGAATCAAGTTCTCGGAAATTCATTTAATTAATTTGTTGACTGCATTTTCGTGATCAATTCTGATTGGATTATGTCTGGTAGGTGTGACTGATTCAGCTGTTTTAGCTAGGGAGTTAGGGTTTGGCTGATTAATGTGAGTCATTTGGTTTTGTTTAGTTTTGTTTGGTGCATTTAGCAGACAGGATGTGAAGTTAACACTGAATTTGGACATGCCCTGATGCCTTCCTACCTACATATACAGTCTGTTAATACTGCCTGACTATAAACAAATATAGCAGCACACTTCCAGATATTACTGACCTCCTTATTTTTAGTGTCCCACAAACCAAATCTTAAAGGGCCATTTTGGGAACTCAAGACCTCTACCTTATGCAAGGAATACATGGCATTATATTTTTTTTTAAATGTGGCATGGCCAAGTTGCATATTATTTTAATCATAAAAGCCATCTGCTTAACGTTATTACCATGGCATAAAATCTCATTTGGGACGTCTTACATGGACAGTCCAGAACCACGCTATCAAAAATAAAAACGTTTCTGGTAGTTTCCATCTTAGTGTGATTTCTTGTTACATCAGAGCATGATGCTGGTGTTATTTGGATTCCAAGCGGGGTTCAGCAAGTGCACCAGCCGACAAAACAAACCAATTTGTCTCATGTAGCCGCACCATTCGCCTCTGATTGCTGCCTTTCACAGTTTAAATGGCAAGTAAAGATCCCTTTAGTACTGTGACAGACATTTAATTCTGTTCTCTGGTGGTAAATAGCAAATTGATATTTAGTCCTAAAAGCAAATCTGAGAGCTCAGGAACTACTTGGTTTGACCTGTGAGTGCAACATGTTGTAGCTCTCCGTGATTATGGCAAACACAGACACAAGCTACAATGGCAAAGTGTGATCTGACTGAAACACTGTTGGCTCCACCTTGTAATATCTAGATGCCACTCTTTATGTAAATGAGCTTTTATAAAGGTATTGTTGTCACTCATTTAACAATAGCCAATGCTTGGATGACCCAGATGAGCCTTTAATGCCTACATGATCCCCATGTAAATGTACTTGTCAAAGAACTAGCATTGCTAAGAGAAGGATAACCCTTGTTAGTTTTATTTGGCAGGACAAGAAGCTTTGGATGGCTTAACAGCACAACATGCATCAATCACGTCAACCTTAATCAAATTGGACTGCTGTCACCTTGTTACAGTCCAGGAACCTTCCTGTTGTCTCAAAACAGTCGACCATTTCAGCTCATTTATTTGCACACAGGCTTGATTTTAAAATTGTATCCATGCAGGGAATCTTTCTTTTGCACAGATATTAAATTAGATTTCACTACTACACCAGAAATATGTTCCTATATTCTTCCCTAGGTTTTTGAGAGATATAAATATACTGATACCTGTAATATTATGTATAATCTGTTTCTTCTAACTAATATTATTACCCGTATTTAAAGAGAAAAAAAAACTTGACCACTAATTTTATTCCTGCTCCAAAAGATCAGTTTGTGTTGTGCGCTTGTATCCCTAATAGCTTCTTAACTATCTTAACCAGCAAGATTTCTATAGTTAAACAGCTTTACCAGAATGATTAATCCAACTTGACCAGCACCTAACCAGCATTGACCAGCACAGCAATTCATGCCCGTCTAAAGTATTATTTTTAGCAAGGAGATGACATAACTGTTGAAATTTCTGCAACAGGCCTGCCCAGGATCAGACGAGGAGATAATTGTTGTGAAATGAGAAAAAGAAACATGAACTTGGCCATTTGAAGGGCCTGGAGATTTACTTTCCCTGAAAATTAAATAAGGCCAAAATATCCAATTGCATTAGTAAGAGTTAGAAAAGGCTGCAAATCGAGTTTGATGTTGTTTTTATGAGAGGAGACTGGTGCCTGAATGTTGAAAGGGATGAAATATGATATTTATAAACCAATGTTTGGGGTGGTTTGTCATCGCCTTTTTCATGAGAGTAGTTCCGGTGATCGGGCCGCTCGGCGATCCGTCATGTCTACACCGGCATGCAAACAGGCTGAATTGCTCAGATGGTGCAGAAAATTATCCCATTTCATTGCTGAGATCTGGCTTTGAGCCTCAGTGCTAGAAACACACTGGTTTTGTTTTATTGTGGATGGAGCAGTCAGGAATAACCCCAATCACATCAGTGATGCACCATCGGTGTACTGCTGGGATTGAGAGAAATCATGTGGAACTTCATGTGCTATATGCTGTGGTGACATAGGGTAAATAAAGGGTGAAAAGAGGCATCTGATTTACCTCATGTGTCTTGGAGAATCCTACATACGATCTTTGATGGGGTTGAGTTGGGGACTGTGAAATTACAAGAAGCTGTTTGGATATTGTTTATTTTCTAGTAAACATTTGCAGAAGAATACAGGTGCAGGCAATATGTGTTTGATGAATACACAGGTATTAAAAAATCTTCAATCACAATTACAGAAAATAGAATGGTTACTTATTTTATGCCAGAAATATTTTTTAATGGGTTTTGGCAATTTACACTAGGTGTGCAAACAAAAGGTTACAAGTTTAGTCTGCTTTAGACTACATGTAAAATAGCAATGAGAACAGACAAGTTATAATTTTTTCTGGGAGTCACTTTACTAAACCTTGACTAAAGCTTATCAGTCAGCACACAATAAGTTCCTTTTTTTTAAAGTAAAATATATATGCAGGGACATTTATATACCAGCATGAATGCTTTTATTAACAGTGAAAGTTTAACTTAAAAATAAAGATCACATTCTTTCTTAAGATGCATTTTTTAGAACCAAGCCGTGGTGCCGTGACAGGAAGGTTG
The DNA here is from genome assembly GCA_036877575.1 of Botia almorhae. Classification (NCBI taxonomy): domain Eukaryota; kingdom Metazoa; phylum Chordata; class Actinopteri; order Cypriniformes; family Botiidae; genus Botia; species Botia almorhae. Next base: position 17,861 of record JAZGTJ010004570.1, read on the forward strand.
AGCTGTGTAAATGACAGTTTTTGGTCCAGGAACAGTCGTGTGTGGATGGATGAGCTGCCATGCAGTTGTCTTCCTTTAACAGATGCCAACTTGGATCTATATTTCAATCTGTGCTGACACACTGTCCATGAACCTGTTTTTGTATTCCACAGAGTCTGGTGCTTTCTCACTCCTATCTAAACATTTGTCTTATAGGTTTCCCAGGACTGATCTTCTGTCACGAGTATTAAGGTCCATAAGCTACCTGAGTGAAATGTTATGGACAGGCAATTTGGAAAGCGGTTACCTAGGTAGCAGGGGGTTTTCTTTTTTAATCTTTTTCTCTAGAAATTAGCTTTGTCATTCTTCATTTCCATGTAAAAGCCCTGTAATGAAGACGCACATAGACAACAGTCATAAATTATGGCAGTGAATAGATTGCTACTGTTGTGTTTTGGAAAGTGATTTCATTCATGTCAAAATAATTGCCTGTTGTTAGACAGGGAATGTAAATGGATTTTAATAATGAAGAACAATCTGCTGACTTCGCGACATTTCAGTTTAGTTGGGTTTTTTTTGGTGAGAAAGTGGGTGGTATACCAATATGGAATCTAGTTATTTTTCATCAGATTTAAAGAATTTGACCTTCTCTTACTGATGAAATCAAAAATAATGTTAACAACATTATCTACTTCCATTCAAAAGGTGTCAGAAAAAAAGATTTCTTTCTATATGTAAACAATCCTTATCAAATGTGATATTGTGATATATGTAATAAGCCAAAATATTGTATAATGTAATCAATTTCTGTCATTAATATCATTGCATGTACTGCAACAGCTTACATTATAATATTAAAAATAGTTATTCAGATAAAGCCCTTGTGACAACTTCCCCATCTGACAAGACCTGTTCCGCCAGACCTGGGCTGTTCATGTGTCCAGCCAAACCTGCAGAACATATGCACGGATTTGGAATGGTTTGACAGACGTTGTGTTATTTTCTGGTCTCTCAGTGATAGCGTGTTTACTGAGGCCTCTCTCATTGCTTCTGACTGCAAAGATTACTGCATATTAATAATGTCAATATTCATGTGTCAAACAAAAGAGATGAATTTGGCTCAGCCTACGAGTCTGCTCCAGACTGAGTGCTTCTAGGCAGTAAGTTGACTAGATAGCTGACAATTAAAGCAAATGTGTTATGATTAGTTATGATTTTATGCCATGCCTCCATACCAAAGCAGAGCATACACACACACACATATATACAGTATATAGCTACCTGGCCACTGTGGACATTACAACAGGAAGCATGATGCTAGTGTCCAGGATTATAAATGTTTTACACACAGACTCTCACAGAATTCTGCCCATTGTTGAGTATTCCAGACCCCTATAAGAGGAACAACTTTGAGCTTCAGAAATGCAATAACAACAAACAGAATTGCTTTTCTGTGACCTTAACAAATACCTTTGCTCGTGGCCCAGTTTTCTGAACCTTTATTGGTAACAGACAGGAAACATGTCTTCCCATCTATAACTAGCTGTACTGCAGCACAATTTAATTTAAGGCCACCGAGTAAATTATGTGACATCTTGTGGTTTTAAGAGATGATTACACATCTTAGGTGGAAAAAGGCTTTAAAAAAAATGACACTTCTACTTTATAGGCTACACATTTTTTCAACTACAAAATATTTCAATTTGTTATAAAAAGCATTTTTTTATCTTAACAAACAAACAAAAGAAAACAGTCCAATAAATCACACCTGAGGTTCATGATATACGATTTGTCTCAATTCTAGGCATGTATTGATGCTTCAGATACTGATGTTGTATTGAGAAGATCAATCCTCACACAAAATATCGATCTTGAGTGTTTTAAACACAGCAGTCACAACCATCGCTTACTCAAAAATATCATCCTTTCACACTAAATGATGATGAAGTCACATGTTACAATAACTATAATGGCTATGTGTGATTCTGGTTATATGTTTATTTTAATGAATAGTTGTTTAATCAATTATGTTAGACTTTTCATAATTTGATCATAAGGAAAAGCCATACCTACCAATTTCATTCCAAGACATACCAAAATATTTTATTTACTAAAACACCAGTAACACCAGTATATATCTGCTGTGAAAGTACAATACTTGGTATAGAAAATCAGTGGTATTGCCCATTTCTACTAAATTCACTCTTCAAAAACAACAAAAATCTTTTGCAATTATAAACTTTTAGGCATTTTCAATGCTTGAAGGAAACTCTTTCTATGTCTTCACAGCCTAACTGATTGAAAGCCAATATTTTGTCATGCTTTGCAATTTTGAGAAGCTTTGGCATTTCCATGATTGTGGACGGCAGTTTTGAAATGCGAGCGTTTCCAGATGCCACTGACCAGATAAAACAATTATACGCAGAGCAGACAGCCAGACCCTTCGAGCGTGACGTTAGCGCAGGGCAAATCCATCTGTGTTAAATTAGGAGATGGCACAGGATGCCCGGGAGCCAACGGATCAGCTGAGACCATCACTGGAGGACTTTATGGAATGACATGGAATTTTATGATTTATTCTGGTGTCTGATATTCTTACAGATTAACTGTAAACATTCAATTTTTTTATGAGCCATTTACAATAACAAAGGCTGATCCCATATGCAATGCAATGTGCAGAGAGGGGATATAGAACAACATAAAAAAACAATGCAGTGGTTTTGGAGGTTAAACAATGTGCAAACTTCCTCACAAAAAAGATCTTTAAGAAACTTTAAACACAATGTGTTTCAACTAAGCAAAAGACGGTCATATTATATTAATGGCAACTAAAGCAAGAAAAACTGTAAAAATAATTGTAGTGCTGCTTAGAAAGCAGTATAATTTATCAGGTAAGAAATATGCTTTATTCATTTTCTTGTTGCCTTATTGGTAATTCTTATTGCATTTCTTGTCTTCAATCTTGTCTTGCTTTCTTATTCTTAAGCAAACTATTTCTTATTGGGATAAAAGCACAAATCCTCTTTTAAAAGTGCACTTTTGTTCCTACCACCTCATCTTTTTCTGATTACAATCATTTTAAGGGGTCTTAAACACCTAATTTGGATAATTTAATGTGCACTGTTCTTTCGAAAGGTGTATTTTACTGTATTTGTATTATATTGTCCTCAAGATTCATGTTTCACGTGTTTGTTTAGAATGATTTTTGGGGTTTTATGCATTTTGCCTTCAAATGCAGCCTCACCATATTCACAGGCTTTTAAATTAAAGTTGCCAGGCAACTTTAGAGAAATCTTCAGGCTACATATCTTCAAAAGAAAACAATCCCCTCTGATGCCAGAGAATTTCGATCATCTGTTATCAGAGACATTGATATCCAGCTCTCAGTAGGTGGTCTTCTGATATAAATCTGCTTCATGGACCTTCTCAATTTCACTTTAGCCGCAACTAATGAGCTTGCATCTCTGTGTCCACCTGCTAACTATCTAATTAAATGTTTGCCGTGGCCAGATTAATTGAATTCAAACCCATGCTGCCATTTTGTAATTGCTGCAGATATTCTGTGAAGAAAATGTATGACATTTATGAAGTCGTGAGTTAGCTGATATTGGTAATGGTTAAGCTTTAATTTGTTGTCACTGCTACCTGTAGAGACAATTTTGCGTAAACAAAGGAAGATTCCAATATCAATTTTACTTACCCCCATGTTGTTTTAACTTTGTTTCTTCTGTGGTACACAAAAGGTGAAGACTGTGCTATGCTATTTTTCATCCAATTACTTTAATTTCAATCTATTTCAGTCTATAATATGGTGCATATGAAATATAATCATATGGATTCAAAATTTGGGTGAACAATTCTGTTAACATAACCATGTACAATAGTACAGAGTTCCAAGTTAAATTCTGAGAAAATATCTAATTAGTAACAACTGTGGATGTGTCTACATTTACAAGCTGACTGTGAGCAAAACAATTATGACTGTAACTTCCCAGCTAACAAGGAACATTCTCTAAAGTTCTCAAAAAATATTGTGCAGTAACAGTAGTAGAACTTGTTTTATCGTGATATATTAAGTCTATCAAAAACTAAATTTTTAAGTTGTTAGTGGAACATTTAAAAAATGTATGAGTAACATTCTTATAATCAAGCAATAATGTTAATATCTAAAAAAACTTTCAAAATAACTTTTGAATGTTTTTGTAACTGGATGGAAACATTAGGCAAACGTTCTTACAACCTAAAATTGTTAGATAAGATGTCAGCCCAGAGCAAATAATTATAGGTTTCATGACAGGTAAAATCAAAATTTATAGAAAAGATGAGATTTGTTTTGCACAAAAATGCATAGTATCTTTTGTTTGACATTTCCCTTTCCTTGTAAGAGTTTCCTGTCTTCCCTCCCATGCCCATCTCAAACAGTGTCCATGTAAAATGAAATTTAGATATTTCCCTCCATGCGAATGTCAACTCAGCTAGATGTCAAAATAAGTAATAAATTCTAAATGAAAACTATTTGCAACTAAATTATTATTGGTCCCTGACATAGAGCTCTGACATGATTGTATTTGATTGAAAAGCTCTTTTTTTGCCAAGGATGCCTGAATTATACATTTCCATATCAAAGGCTGAGCCTAGGCTTATAAGCAACTTTAAATGATCCACTGTCATATAATACAATATAATGGTTTTGATTTTGAATAGCAGAATGAACTATTTTCTCTCCTAATGCCCTTCAAATCACCCCCTCAACAGTTATTCTTCCCCTCTTTCGTCTGCCAGCAGCTTTTCCTGTCTAGATTTGTATTCCAGATTCATAGAACTCTGTCTCTCATTTATCCATTCCACTGAAGGCCTCTCACAGTTCAACATATTTCCGGTGTGCTTCCGCTTAATAACCAACAGGTTCATAAATGACAGAAAACTAAACAGGTTGTGTAAACTGAATTATAAAAAAATGTATTTATAATGATATTATTAAGTATTATTGAGTATATTCTCTGTTCTCTATTCAGTTAACTACAGGGGTGAGCTGGCTTTTGACCTGACACTTTTCAAAAAACAAATAAACAAAAAAAAACAATAAAATATATAAAATACCTTCTATATACTATAAATACATTATAGTTTGAAAGCTGGGACTTTGTTTTTTAAAGTTTTTTCTTAATGTTATTTGTTTTTACTTCTTTAACCTGCACATTGCAATTTCCGACTCAAAATGATATAACAATGCTTTATCACCTAGCAGCACCATGCATTAAAAATCATATTTATTTCTGGCTGAACAATTTACACTTTCCTAGGCGCTTCCTGTTACGGAATATGTGATTGAATTAGCAGGAATGCACTGTGATTAATTCTCAGAAGTGACTAAGATTGCTTTAAAATAATCCTTCCAGGCAGCTTCATCAAGAACACTTTAATTCACTCCAGCTGAACCATTATTGTCTGTGAGTACATGCGTACGTGCGTGTTTTGATTGCAATCTCTAATTGTAAAATGGCTCTTACAGAAATCAAAGATTTCAATTACGATTGTAGCTTTAAGCATAGACCAGCCAAATAAAAAATGATACTTGTAATATATGACCTATGAATACAACAAAATAGATTGATGCAGTCCTTCTGAGAAAAAAAATCATATTTTTGATTGTGTAACACCTTCCTTTCAGTGCACTTCCTTACCTGTGTTTTTCAATGTCATTGACAATTTATTCCTATAAACTACTCTTAGTTAGGGCTGCTTTGTACACTGCAACAAAGTTGTTTTGCTTAATGTAAAAATATAAACAGAACACAAACTATTTTACTAATAAAGTTGTAGACTGTGCCCTTTACATATTCCTCAAACATCAGAAACTTAGTTAATCCGACACCCTTTATCCAGAAAGCACCAGGTGTGTTACATCAGAGCAGATGCCCTTAGACAGAGAGGATTATGGGATTTCGGAAACTGCAGCACTGCAGTGCCCATCAAAATGCATCACATTCAAATGTCCTGACAAAACCTCTGTTGATGGTAATTGGTCGATTTCCATAAGTAAATCCACTGCCTATTCATTCCCTGGATTGCTTAAATTGAAAAGGGAACAAAATGGCAGGTGTCGATAAAAGGTGCTATGACGAAGTAAAAACAAGATATCACGTTATACTGATGATAACGTGATTGCACATTAGCATGTTATTGCAAGTCCTGTAAACACAAGAAAAAAAGACTATTACTTCAAAACACACTGTAGGAGATTCTGTTTGTCTTTCATCTGAGCCACAATACAAATCTGTGATTATGTGATGG
>JAZGTJ010004571.1:0-30401 GCA_036877575.1 Botia almorhae
CATTACACGGTACAAAAATCTTGTAAAAGATGCTGCCGTGGATATGCGTGATAAATCGCATTATTATGTTATGGCAGTGTACCGCAGTGACTTTTATGCTTTTTGAGCGGGACATAAAATTCATTCACCTGTGTAGAAGAGGAGGTCACTGACATGTTATTAGGTGTGACAGTGATATCAACACACTGCTTCAGCTCGGAACTGAATTGGAGAGGCTCCGCCCACTTCTCGCACGCTTCCTTTCTGGAGCACCTGGAAACAAACAAACAAACAAACGGATGAGTAAACAGAAACCTTCCGGCCCCACAGTAGCTCGCGGCTGGCGGTGCTCGGCTGATAAGAGGCGCCCGGAGAGAGCAGCGGTCCATCTTGTTCAAGCTTCGGCGAGCAGGATTTAGCTTTTTTCTGTTCACTCAAGCCAATGAATGTCAAATACCCAGAATCCTCTCAACAACATCAACAATCCAAACACATATTTTGAGGCTACTGATACAGGTCAACATGCTAACTTACATAATATTGTAATGCTAATACCAACGGTGAGGTGTTATGATCACATAATTGTGCGAGAGAAATGTGTGATTCTTTTGTGATGATTTTGCATTCAAGCTATACAATTAATCAGAACATGTTTCCTGGGAATCGAACCCTTGACTTTTTGTGCTTCTAACACAATGCTCCACCAGTTGGGCTACAGGAGCACAATGCAAGACAAAGAGGAACTTGTTATTAAGCGGCTCAACCAATCAGAATCTAGAGTCAGAGCTATAAGTTCTATATTTGTTTACCTTAGTAAAACTATTTTTTCATTTTTTTTTAACTTGTGTAAAATGATGTGAAGCACTGATGATAGACTTCTTGACTTTTGTATAATGTTATCTTTTGGTTTAGAAAACACTCAAATAAGTACCTTACATTTGTATATACTCACTAGATTATCCAAAAAATGATTATAGTTTACAAAAATACCACAATATTATAATGACTTATACCATGGTGGGCGAAGAGGCGATCTGAGAAGTGGAAAAGACGCAGATTACGTCCCACATCATAGAACAGATGAACACAGAAGTTATAAATGTCCCCAAGTTGCAATGGCTGCAGCAGTTGTGGTACAGATACTTGTTTTTATGTTCGTTCATTTGTTTCTCCAAGAGCACTTGAGGGAGTAAGGCTTGGTTTTCTCCGGAGGGAAGCTGGCAGATATTAAAACATTCATAAAACTGGCACGTTCGTTAGACATTTTTAGTGCTGCTAAGTCGCCCGTTTTCGCATTAAACTGCGAACAAGGAGGTCGCCTACCAAGTGCCGCTAATACACGTAAAGCTTTATTCACAACCCGACTCGCGTTAAACTACATCATCTATCATAACGACGGTAACTACGTTTGCGCTACCAGCCGCGACACGCTGCATTAAAACGCGCGTTCCTTGTTATCTCCGCCGAGAGTAAATTCATATTTTGCAACTTTGGTCCTAAAAGCAGCTATTGTCGATTACCTCTAGATGAAAAAAGCGGGCGGTACATTATAAGCTGATGATGCGTAACGGCGTTCAGTAAATTAAATGCGTTTTAATTTTAAGGTCGCTCCAGAGAGAGGCTAATGAAAAACGCGCACAGAAGAGAGATAGAACAAGCCTCTAAAAGCCACTAAATCCAGCCAGCCGGATTACATCAAACACCTCACGCCTCAAAATGAGGTGCGTGCGGGAAAGCTAAATATTTGCCGAAAGCTCGGGCACCTAATTTATCATGATGTCTGAGATCGCATTATTTTCCATCAGTGACAGCAAAACGCGCTTTTTTACCTGCGGCGCGCCCGTCCGTCTGTTAAACGAAGAAGGTGCGCTCGATACCGGAGAAGCCATTACTCACCAGCAATGCACACAGCAGTAATGATTTGTTTTCCTCTAATTATACTCATATATCTAAAAGATAGAAAAAACGGAGCAAGTCTTAATTAAACAGACAGAAAACGACAAGATCTCTCCTGGTACAGTCACGTTCAAGGACTTCCTGTTGCCTTTCACCATCGTTTTCTCCTCCGTGTGCGAAAATGAGATTTTGTCCAATTAAAGTGCACTTGTCGTTCTGGTGAACTGGAACTAATGTGATTTATGATTCACTGACACTTTACTCAGGTACACTGGTACTAACCAGAGACCAGGACATAATTACTCAGGTGACAACAAACCAACAAAATCACCGCGACCTGCTGCTGGGAGCAAATGGGGACGTTTTTTTAAGGACGTATTGATTCCAGTCAGCAGTATGTACGGCAAACAGAATGTGGGACAGGAAGTCGACGAGAGCTGTAAATTGCCTGTGACAGGAAACATACAGTAGTGAAACAATGCTGAGTACAAGCAGTTATGACTTGCAGTACATTTGCTCACGGGTACAAATGGTGACTGTTTCCGTTCAGGGCTCAAACCAACAACCGACCCTTTAACGAACTGTGAACATTAACGGAATAACTGAAGCATAAAACAGAAATTCTGTCATTTACTCGCCCATATGTCACCTCCACCCTATATGATTTTTCTGTGGGACAGAAAAGTCATATTTCTGTATATTTTTCTCATATTTTCTGTGAGAAAATATTTTGAGAATTGTCTCAGTGTTTTTGTGTCCATACAAGGGAAGTTATCGGGTGCCACTGTTGTTTGCTTCCCGTGTATTCAAAAAATCTTCCGTGTTCCTAAACAATAAAAGTCATACAGGTTTGGAATGACTTGAGTAAACAATAGAAGAATTTTAAATTTTGAGTCAACAAGTTGAAGCAAAAATTAAGATTCTGTAACCATTTACTCACCCTCATGTCACCTCCAACCTGACGGAGTTTTTTTTATAAATGTTTTTTTATAAATCTGCTGTGTTTTAAAACACTCAGAACAGAAAAAGCACCTAAAGACTCATCTAAAGTTAGATATCACAAACAGCTTTCATTGTATGAACAACAGCAGTTCTAAGATTCTTACAGGTACAGACATCCATTTATCAGAATGCCATAGAGGATGAGTACATGGTAACAGAACTGTTGGTTTCTGGGTAACTAATCCTAAATTAGTCCAGCTCTCTCAGTTTAGTGTTCCAGAACCGTTCTACTCGCTGTCTGTTCATCTGAACTAGGTTGAGGACCATTCATGCAAATGTCTCTGTTTGAACCGACTCATTTCTCCCCAGCTGAGAGCTCCACATTCACAGAACCATCTTAGCTACTGCAATTTCCAAGAAATCTATTATGATTCCATATTTGGTGTTCCAGAGCTTCTTTCCGCCGGTCTCCATCTCCTCCTTCCAGTTCAAGTCCAATTGCTTTATTACTTAAGGTCACATTGAACCTTGTGTAAATGATGAACTAGGGCAATGAAAGGATAAAGACCGTGAAAAACTCCAGAGCCCTTTTATAATGGAGAACTCTGACGGTGGTGCTCTGAGGTAACCGGGTGGACAGATTGTTAAAAATGAGTGAGGGGGTAAAAGACGGACCTGAAAAAAATCAATGTTGTGCATTAATTGATATATTCGTAAAGGACTAAGTGCTCTAAAAGTCTGGGTCAATTGTCTCTTTGACTTTGATTAGCCAGAAGAACAATGGAGGAACATCCACCTGTTCATTTAACTGAGGGAAAAACGTATTGACAGGATGACTGTTTTTCTCGGTGCCTTTCGGAAAGTCCGTCTTACACACGACCTTTACGGTTTCCTAGATGTCGTCTGGGAACTAAAAGACTGTTTTTCTTTTACTGGACGTTTCCACTTGAATTTCACCTTCAGAAACACTTCGGGCTAAAAACAAAAACTGACGTGACGACAATTTCTGTCATACAAACGTCTCAAACTCTGTATAAAAAATGCGGCGATTCAAAAAAATCAGCTACATAGCTTTCTAACATCTGACGATGAGTGAACAAACACGCCTGTCTTCTGGATAACAACAAACACATCAAACAGACGTCTTGGCAATATGTGTTCTGTCCGGGTAGAAGCATCCAAACCAGTAGCATAATTAGCACACGCCAAAATCACCATTAGCATGCGGGTTTTAGGCAGCAGGTCAACCAGCGAGAGAGGAGCCATAAAAAACCTGAACCATGAATAGAAAATTAATGAAAGCTGAGGGACGCTCAAGAGACCTGCTAACAGGGTCTACGGAGACCTGCACGCTACGTTCCGCACTAACAAAACAGTCTAAACCCATGACACATCTTTCATATTAGATAAGGAAACATGACTAGACCGACCGTAGCCCCCTTACCAACAATAATAGCCCTACTAATGCTTTTAACCAGAGTCCTTTTACCCAACACAGCCCTACTAATTTTCCTGAACCCACAAGAGCCCCTCCACAAGAGCAGTAATACAATACAACCTCACCAAATGGGGCTGATTTGAATTACACTGCAAATCCATCTTCCAGCTTCCCCTCGTTGCCATGGACACAAACCATTTCCAGAGGTACACTTTGTTGTTTTTTGTTTTTTTCCGATGCCCCCGCTCCCCCCCCCTCCACTTGCTTCTACCACTTGGACCCTCTCTTGTTCTCCGCCTTTGGCTTGGCCACATCCGTGGCTAGAGGCTAAAGACCCTTCTGAGAATTGAACACAAAGCCAAGACAAAAAACAAGAAGAAATGCAGGTCAGAGCTGCTCCCCCCATCCCCTCCCTAGCCAAAAAAAAAACAAGGATGCATTTGGCAGTGGTTGTTTGTGAAAAGCTATCTCTCATGGCAACGGTGCTCGGCACCCTTCCCTGAGGAGAGGAGGTACTGGCAAACAAAAATGTGGAGAACGCAATGAAAGGCTTCATAAAATACAGAGTTACACACGTGTAGTTTACGAAACTGGGCCACACACTGCCTGCTTGACCCGACACTGAACCCTCAACGTCAGAAACCTCACCAACACGTTGACCGCCAGAAGCACTAATGCTCATAACTAACTAGAAACAGCAACTAGAAGCAATTCGCTATTGGGTTTAAAAAACATAATTTATGGCGATAAGCAAGGTCAAGCTGAAAAAATAACTGGAACATCTGGAACAACACAGACGCCGAACAGCTTTAATATCATGGCAAAAAAGCAAGTTTCACCGTAACTGGAGAAATTGAGGCTACGTGTCTAAATATTATTATTATTATTATTGAGAATGGTACTGTCTTGTCAACAAAGGCACATTATAACCACTGAACAAAACCATGGGTGTGCCAGTCAATATTCAGCATCGTGTGCTGATAAAAGATAACAGATCTGCAGACCACGTATGACAGATCTCGATCTGCAAAACACACACAAAAAAAACAAACACAAAGGATTATGAACATTTGTGCTAGTAATTAAAAAGACAGTTTTGTTAAGATGGGAGGGACAGACATCTATTTTTAAAAGACAATGAAAAATACAGAAGACGACAATGGAAAAACATATAGCATGATAAAAACTTTTTACACCCATCCTAAATCTGAAAAGCAACAATATATTGCAAAATAAATTTTTATATTTTCTGATAAAAATGAAAGTCATGCTTTCTTTAGTCACCAGTGTAGTGCGCACTAGTTTGTTCAAATCACTAAACCAAGAGTATAAACAACAATCTTTACAATTGCTAATAAGCGATGCATGCATTAGCAAGCAATGCTTATAAAATTTTCAACACTCATTTACATTTTTACATAACATTTACGACACTCATTTGAAGACAATCTCAACCTAAAGACCAACTCTTCACTGCATGTGCTGCTAAAGCGCAAGAATGCACGTGTGTGAAGTGTAAAAAACCACCCACGCATGATTGTAGGTTAGCACATGCAAGTACATAACGAGCAATGCATTGTGGGATTGCTCGTGTTCTTTTCAATTCAAAGTTTCCTTCTATAAAACACAGAGCTGTAAAACAGTCTATTTAAATTCATCCATCTGTAGACGCACACTATATCCAATTTCATTCTTCTCTCCAGAATATCAACCTGATAATACTGCCTGTAATTGGAAACTACTAAGTGAAGCAAAATTAATCTGAATGTACCTTTATCGCCTTGCAACAGGAAACAATTTCTGCAAAGGGAACTACACAAGAAATGACGTATTTCCTCAAAGGAGTGCGTCATGCATTTTAGTGTACAGGGCCTGAAATGAGTTTCTGAAAATGCGGAGAAACTCCCCATTCGATTCACTTAATTCTAAATATTTGCAGCGTTTACAAAACGTATCGCTTAAAAGCACTTTTACAAAGAATACTCATCCTGAATTATACTAATTGTGATTTATCGAGGAGGTGTGCTTTTAATTTAAGTAATACTACTTTCACCTGGCAGATGGTAAACACCCTAGCAACCATAACAACAACAAAAAATACTCTGCCAACCTTAGCAACTGCCTAGCAGTTTCCTGGGACCCGCCCACAAGACCCTGGTGGTTAGTTTGGCACCAACAAACACCATTAACATTTTCTTCAAAAATTCGAATTTATTAAATATTAGCAAAACATCCGTACAATTCCGCTAAATCCGAAACGCCACAGTAATTGCATGTGAAACGGTCTATTCGAAGCAGACAGAAAGCAGAGGTTCTTATAATCAGCACAGCACTTTTTAATGTCCGTGAATAGGTGACATTATTAAGTTACAGCTGAGATTTCAAAGAGTGCTCAATTATTTTGCACAGAAACCTCGTTTAGACGACCTGCCATCTCTGTGCTGCTAATTATGCCGCTAGTACAACAGTGCACAAGCTAGTTTTTAGTTATACGCCAGTATTTTATTATTATGTTCAAACAGGAACTCGTCAAAGGTCACTTTTTGTATTGTTATGCCCTGGGAGTTAAACATTTACAGTGTAAAATGAAACCTGAGTTGATATACTCGAATACTCAAAGCTGTACTTTAATAAAACAGGCTAGACAGCAGAGAAGACACTTGTGTGCCGGCTAGTCTCAAGGTCGTGTTTTCACCGTCAAAGCAAACAGTTTCCAGCGACTCGCAGCGAATCTCGCCAGTCCGAGTGACACGCCGCACGGCGGGCAGCATGCGACCTGACCGCCGCACACTGATAGATGTACTGTCACACTCCTACATTCTTCCTGATTGTTGTAGTTCCGTTTTCCCATCTGTCATCTGAACCTACCTGGATAAAAATAGCCTGGGCCGAGTGACAAACCAAAGTGACACGGGTTAAGGTCAAAGGTCACGGCCTCTTGGAAAAACCCGGGGTTCGTATGCGGCGAATGCGGCGGCCATTAAAGCCGCTGATCTGTTGCTAATTGCGACCTGCAGAGGCAGTCACGAGGTCACGTAAAGTCTGGGCATGTGCTATTAATATGCAAACAAGTGTCATTTTCCGATGTGTGCAGGAAAGGCTCATGCTAATTATTCCATCTTTCCCAGACGACGATTTACATCTTAATTAAAGATCCGTATCTTGCCGAAGGTATAGCGATGGAACAGAATACATCAGACTGGAGTTTCTTGTGACTGTTAAAACTTAACAATGGTCTCTACAGTCACCCAGAACAAAGCTGCTTTATCATTCACCTCCGGATAACTTTATCTGTGTCTATACACCGCTGTCAAACAGTTCGGCAATGCTACGACTGCTGACTCTGGTTTCAATTTGCGAAACGCAAAAGAAACCAAAGCCAAGCACATTGTACAGATTGTGCAGATGAAAAGACAAAGTGTTTTTTCATTTCTGTCAAAGCTCCTGGACTCGAACTCTGATCCGTATCCCAAAACCCAACTGCCGCCCCCTCCCCGGTCCGCACACACTCCGTCAAAACCCTTCCCATCTCTTTCCAGCAAACACTCCATAAATTAAGCAGCATGTTCCGCGATCACACATTCTTTCTCTCCGGCTCTGACTAAACACAGCACACTATGAAACGGGATTTCTCTTAGAGTTCATCCATTACTGCAAAGACTCGAGCATACTGTTGACAGGCGATAGGCAACGTGGGGTGGCGGAGAGCCAGCAATAGCCAGACGCTTCCTGTTTCCCCTGACGGCCGTCACCAGCCCCCATGACCAGCTGCTATCTAGGGATCAACCGGAGGAAAGAAACGAGAAGCAAACATGCGGGGAAGGCTGTCACCTGCCAAGTGCTGCATGAGGTAGTCGAAATGGCAGCCACAAGCGACGCAGCGCTCTGATTGGCTGGCTGGGCTCCAGAATTCTCTAAGGTGTCCTGAGGAGTTAATGAATGAATTGTGTGCAGGTTTTCAGGGGATCATGTAAGAACAGCTATGGCTCTAATGAAAGCAGATTGCGTATCAAAGCTTGACTGTTTTTCTCTACTCTGAATGTCAAATTCGTCACGGCGGGAAACGCATGACTATAAATGGATAGTTTTGAATATCTGATCGGATGAGACACGTTCGGAGCAGCTGGAAAACAGCTGATATATGAAGACACACTTTAACTGAAATCTATATTACCGCATAGCAGAAACAGCCCACAGTTGTTATTAATTTTACTGCACATCTGTCCGTGATCATGCTGCTTTGAGTCAGGCCATAAAATCACATGTTAATGCTATCATACTAAAACAGTATCGGTTTAAGAGATAGTTCCCCCAAAAAATTTAATTCTTCCATCATTCACTCTCTTCCTCACTGTCATTCCAAACCTGTATGATGATTTTGCCTCCGAGGAACACAAAAGAAGATATTTTGAAGTACGCTGGTAACTAAACAGCAGTGGCACCCATCTTTTGTGTTACACAGAGAAAAAAGGTCACGCAGGTTTGGAATGACATGAGGGTGAGTAAATGACAGGAAAAAAATTCCTTTTTTGGTCAACTAACCCTTTAATGTACATTCCTATAACTCATACGGCGTTATAGGCCTTTAATGCACATTCCTATTATGTTATATACCTATTGTACATTCCTATTATGTTATATAATGTTATATACCTTTAATGTACATTCCTATAACTCATATGGAGTTATAGGCCTTCAATGTACATTCCTATAATGTTATATACCTAATGTACGTTCCTATTATGTTATATAATGTTATATACCTTTAATGTACATTCCTATAACTCATACGGAAATGTCATTAACCCTAATGTATAAAACTTTTCTATACATTTCTACATACATTTCCATAACATTTCTATATACAATCGAATATGAATGTACATGAACTACTAATTGGTTAGGATTGTTTGTTAATGACATTTATACATGTTTATATTCATCCAGTCATTGCAAAGCAAAAGCTGGAAATCTTCTGTGTAACAAGACTTAGACATAGACTTACTTATTATGTAAGACACACCAGCCGCAGTGAGGGTCCCCGGAGCCCAGACATGTCCTACAGGAGCTGTACTGAGAACAGCTCTCCACTGACAGACGGCTCACCTGTAGCACATTAATAAAACGCATGTCACACTAATATATTCACACACAAACATCTCTACAGCTGATGTTGCATTGAAATGTTGCATCGATTAAAGCTGCAATCCTTTTGCCTCTCTATCGCCATCTCTGATCGAAACACAAAATTGCAAGCGAAATATTGCTTGCGGAATTAACACGGACGACAAGTTTAAGCAACTGCTATGAGGAAAAGCTACAAATGCTGCACTGTGAGATTTAGGAGGCAGATCTTGTTAGTTCACAGACGTGACGTAACCACATGTCAAACTGACGTTTCCTGGGAAATCAGACTCGACAGCTCAAATTATAAATCATTACTATACACTTGCCGTTGCAAATTTGCCTAAGGCACTGATTTGTCATGTACACTGCCCTCCGAAAGTTTGGAAACACCCTTGGCACAGTGTGGTTTTGGACGATATCAGCATAAATCCTTATTTTTTGGTGCAAATACATTAAAGTAATTTGACATTATCCAGACCAGCAATAATAATTTATTCTGTCTGTCATGGAATGACCTCCCCAATCACCAGACCTCAACCCAATTGAGCTACTATGGGAGGAACTGGACCGTGATGTCTGTAAGAAGTGTCCAACCAGTGTGAATCATCTTGGACAATCCTTCAGGAGGCTTGAAGTAATATATCAAGTCAATGTTTGAATAAACTGACAGCTCGGATGCTCAGATTATGCAGAGCTGTAATAGCTGCTAATGGTGGATGTTTTGATGAATCGAAAATTTAGGTTTTGTATGTATAAACTGTTTATGTAATAAAATATGTTTTCGTAGTTTGTGTTGTCCCTTATCAGTGCAAAATTAGCACAAATTAAAAAGGATTTATACCAATATTGTCCAAAACCCCACTTTTCTAGGGCGTTTCCAAACTTTTGGAGGGCAGTGTACTTGCTCAATAACTGCTTTTATTTTCATTTTTAACCATGAAAATGTTCCGGATTAAAAATGGATGCTTTTCAAAGGGGAAGTGTCTACATTTTCCATCGTTTAAATACATTCTGCTTTTGTATTCATATGAGGAGACGATGATAAGTCAGTCACTCATTGGATGAATTCACTAAAAAGTGTAATATTGTGGCGGTATCAAAAACGCCACTCTACCATTGGCTACCATCAGAAACTGCCCAATCAGAGCATCTGACGGTCACATGACACATAGTTCCATTCAACACTTGCATTCATTCAATCCTTCCGTCATCCATCTGAACTACATATGTCCAGGATTCAGCCGCAAATCATTTCAGCTGTGTTTGTAAACAATTTCAAACAGACAGGATTTTCCTTACAGAAGCACACAGTCGAGAGACCATAAAACATTCCCAGGCCCCATCCATACACACCAGAACTCTACGATACCATCAAAGTCAACTCAAGCAGAGGAAAGAATGTTACACAACCGCACAGAAGAGATTCATAAAACCACATGTCCGGGGACAGTAACAGTATAATCGTTGCAGATGTGGTGATTCGCATGGAAGAAACGTCATCACCAAACAGGATCTTACATTACAAAAGCGAATTGGCTCATCTCTACCCTAAAAAAAAACAGGTGCTCATCTAAAAGATTACGGGCAGGCTGTAGGTGTGGAAGGTCCGAACCTGCTAACAGGGAACGTTCTCAGAATGATGGCTAACATTCTGTAGAAATTCTCTCAACGTTATCCAAAATGTTCTTGTGTATATACATATATTTAAAGTTACAGAATTTTTTTATAAAGTTTGAAGAAAGTTCAAAATATTAGGGAAACATTCACAGAACCTAAATTTGTTAGCTGGGAAGACAAAAATAACACAAATATATTAAAACTAAAAGCAAAGGGGTTTGTGGATCAAAGTTAGCGCGGGATGTCGCGGGCCAGCTGATTGGCTTACTTAAAGCTCGGAGAAAGTGGAAACGCAAAAGCAGTTGTTTTTGAAAACTGCAGAAGTTCTAAAAATGCTCATTCGGTGGAGTTGTAATCGCCTTTGATCGCTGGCAAGATTAGAATTTAGAGTGAGAAAAACAAGAGGCACAAAAAACACCCCACCCAAAAGGGACATAGATCAGTCTTTCAAGTGCAGAGTAGCTGTTGGCAGTGTGTGTGTGTGTGTGTGTGTGTATGTGTGTGTGTGTGCGTGTGCGTTGCGTCAGCAAGTCAGGCTGGGTGGGTGCGTGAATTTCAGTCTGTTTAGTCTATGTTAATTTATTCCGCCACATAGCTATGCATAAATGTACCGTTTTTATAATCGAGTTCAGATGTCTGATGGCACTTAAGAGTCAACATGTCAAAATTCTGTCATCATTTACTCGCTCTCGTGGCGCTACAAACCTGTATGATAGGGCATGACACACAAGCTACTCATATGATGGTTTTAATCACCATTTAAGGAGCTAAACAGCCCCGATCCCTATTTGCATTCACTGCAAAACAACCACATGAAGAACTTGCTAAATTGAAGAATTTTGATTTTCGGAAAGGCCAGTCATTTAAATGTTGTTAAACAAGCGTTGTGTTGTGTGGTGTTTTTAATATGTTTAAGACAAACCATGTGCAAATTGATCAGTCAACATCATTTCTGAGTATTTTCCACTTAAAACTGCAGAATACTGAAGACAGGCTCAAAAACACGCCCGTTTTCTACATCACAAATGCTGTAACCAATCACGTCAACGAGTGGACCGAGTGGATCAGGTAGTCCGAGCTGATGTGACTGAATGGAGGAGGGGACTAATTTGCATATTCATTGATGCATGCATACTAAATGAAGCAAGGGTGTGGAGTTCAATTTAAGCTCTTTTAAGCCACAAAGACATTTTTTACAGGAAAACATTTAAATATGTCATATGGATGATCAAGGGCGGGGTTTAAGGGATAAAATTATCGGCTACGGGAGGCTAGTCATTGTCAGAGGCTGGCCAACAACCACCTGAAAGACACAAACAGAATTACAGACACCGATACATACAGCCAGGAAACGTCCATTGGGCCTCGTCTTACTGGTTACCATATAATCAAAGGAAAACGATTGCTGTGCGAGCTCGGTAACCGCAGCAGTTTGGTTTGTCAGTTCTTGATGGATGAGCAGAATGCCAAATAAATGAAAGGCTTTATCTGTTTCTCTCTCTCTCTCTCTCTCTCTCTCTCAAAGAAATGGCTGAATTACAGATGTGATGCGCAGAGGTAAATAATGACACCGCTCCGAAAACTTGCAGTTCACAGATCTCTTCGCGGTGCACATGGGCTCGGAGTGGCGGCGGGTCATTTTCTCAGCAAATACACTCTCTCACCTCTTCATGCACCTGCTGAAAATGAAATATTCAAATCCAGCGACTCCAGTGGTCAGTGTAAGCTATGAATTATTGACTTTGACCTATTCCCTCACAGTTTATAAGGTGCACAGGGCGCTGTGTGTCTACAGAGAACTCACAAAGATTCTGATTGACAGAGAAACGATCCAATCGGTGACGATGATTTTAACGGCTCGTACATCTCTGTGTTTATCAGACAACAACTGATGAACGTTACATTAAACATCTACAGCTATAGAAGGTGTTTCCAAATTTCGAAATAACCGGAAAAATGGTTTCATTGAGCGCCATTTACACCTAGTATTATGTTGCTGTTAAGTCCCCCTGGGGGACGCACGTAAGAAAAAGTACGTAAAGTAACCTGCAGTTTTATGTTTTAAACAGAAATGGCGGTAGAGAGGGGAAACTTAACAGCATCACATTTTAATTGTGACGTTTTGTTTTGTGATATGCATTTTAATTGAAAAAGATGAACATATATTATTGTTTATACAAAAATATTATTTCTTTTTCCACTTGCTGACAAACACAAGACGCTTTATACGGCTCATGAAACAAAACGAAAATTTAATGCAGTATCGACAGGAATGTTCTTATAAGGAAATGAATAACAATATAATTTTATTTTTCAGCTGATATCAACTTTTCTTCTCATAAATCGCAACCTTTGACACCACAGGACGAGAGCTAATTATTCTGAGTAGGTCTGGAGTCATAAACGCTCGGTCTCTTCCAGTCATGCCCAGCTCAGCCTTTTGGCTCATGTTTTTAGATTAATATGCTGAATAAATTCGCTTACGATCCGTTCGTAAAGAAAAGCTTTTAATCAGCTTCAAGACAGATCAATCGGTTCAGGGCTGTCTGATGCTTTAACTTCTCTTTTGGTTCACACAAATATGGATGTCTGAAGCTCAATGTCGGCACTTTAACACATGAGTGACTCTTTCTAGGGGTGAGTCTGTGAGAGGAAGACCCTATTAATCTAGTTCCTCACTCATGTTTACAGTGTCTCACTGGGAACTCTGGGAATCTCCCGGAACTCATCTGCTCTCATGAGCGACGGCCATCCTGTTTCTGACATGCTAATGTACATACCGTTTTCATAGTTTAAGAGAGATGATGTATATGTACAGTATATACAAGAAGGCACAGGACGATAAAATGTTCGTCCAATCATTGTATTCGGTCCGAATGCAATAATAGAATGTCCTACTCACCTGTCAAACTATATATTTACATATCTCCGCACACTACTGGAATAGGCGTGGCTTTAGAGAGCGCTCTGAAGGGAAGGCAGGATCTTATGCTTTCAAAGCTAACGTGCTATGGCTACCCGGGTAACAGGGAACCCTCAGAATGTTGGCTAATGTTCTCTAAAAGGTTATTGAAGTTATCAAAAACGTTCTTGCAGTAATATTTGCAGAACCTTTTCCTAACGTTCCTACAAATTCCTTTCAAAACAATGTTTTTTACTTTTTTGTTACTTACTAAAAACGTTACGGGAACGTTCTTTCAAACTAAAATAGTAAGCTGCGTATCCTGTCAGAAGTTGCCCACCGTAAAGCACAAGTATCTGATATCAACAAAAGGCGTAAAAATGGTAATATCTTTTTGAATCTATATCGCTCAGCTCTTTGTTACAGCACAAGTCATGAAACAGCTCTACCTTCGAGCGCAAACGCTTGTGAAATTAATACCACTATCTGCATGTCTAATTCCTGCCTACACTCCTCTGAAGCCCGGAGCACACATTATAATTTTTATCCCTTTTTGTCTGAATCACACGATAAGACTTTAAAAATATCCCCGCGCTAAAGGACTGAAGCGTTGCTCGCGTTTTAGCGCGTCACTTGAACCGACGCGCCTCAAGGAAACGCGCAGAAATGAGGTCTTTCAAAAAATGCACAAAGCAACAAATTTCTGCTTGTCTCTTTTTCTCTCTGAGAGAAAGACATGAGCGTTGAGAGGGAGGAAAATGGAGAAGAAAAGAGAGCTTTATTCGATCTACAGCTGTACTGTATGAGAGAGTCTCTTCGTCTGTTCCGCTGACAAACTTCCATGCATCCTTCCTTTCCTTCAGTAGCATAATGGGGCATTATGGGAAGGCTGTTATTCCGCTCTGCTCTGGATTGAAACGCTTCCCCGCCATTTCTTATTAGGGCCAAGCAGCTGGGGCTCCCATTCAAAGTCGCGAACTAGCGTTTCATATTCTGTTTTCCTGTCTCGCAGATGTTAAAACAACATATCTGAGATTCAGCTTGGGGTCTTAAAACAAAAGCAGCGCAGCAATGAGGCCCTGGGTGCCGTCCACTCCCTCCTGACAAATGTGTCTTTATGCGTTCGTCTCACTGCGCGCCACAAACGGTTTTGCTAGCGGTATGAATAGCGAAGGAATTAGCGACAAACAACAACTGGCAGGGCAAAAACAACAGAGATACACGGTTGGGTAAAAAATCTGAAAGATCTCATACAAAAAAAGTTAAAGCTGCAACTCGTAACTTTTTTTTATACAAAAACGACCACAATTGTGTTATTGAGCAAGTACATGACTGATTCAAAATGGTCTCCTTATCTTACCCTGATTCACAATGGTAAGTTTATAAATAATAATGATTTAAAATTTGATCTGTCTGATTTCCAATTTCCCAGAAAATGTCTTTCTTGCTTCTCTTCATGACTGACATCAACATGTGTATAAAGTAACCTGCAATGTTATGTTTCAGACAGAGATGGCAGTAGAGAGGCAACAGTTATAGATAGAGCTTTTAAAAGTAAAAGTAAGAAGAAATAGTCATAATAAGTCACAAGGGTATTGAAGGAGGATCATTCCATGGCTTCGGTTTTTCAATTCAAACTTTTACCCATGCCAGATGACATGCATTACATTTAATATCATGATTGGCCAAAACATCAGTTACATAACAACAACAACCTGCCATATTTGTCTAAGATCACCATTGGGATCTTTATGCCTTCCCTAAATAATTAAAAAAGTTGAATATGAAAAAAAAAACATGTACCTTGTTAATATTTACCTCATCTTAAAGAACTTCAGAATAGTTCTCAAATGAATCTCACCTGTTTCTCACTCAGCAGGTAGATGTATTGATAATCTGGACTGAACATCATGTCGCGCAGAATCGGGCTGCCCTCTACGACCGAGACGGTCTCGTACAGCAAGGCGTTCTCGGGTGGTGGTGGTATGCCATCCACTCGAATCTGAGGAGAAACAAACACACACAAAGAGGAGTTAAGCCACCAATAAAATGTATTTTTATCTGTGGGTGGTTGGTTAGTTCAGGTTAACAAAAAAATGACAGTTGTGTTCAGCTGACTTCACAAACAAATTCCACTCTGCTTTATGACACCAACAGATAAAATAAAGCAAATCAATTCTCATCCAATTTTGTTTATACTACCGCCTGTGGTGAACATCAAGTCTTCAATGTTGTTTATATGTCTACGTGGTGTTTTTAATATGCTTTAAGACAAACCATCTGCAAATTCATCAGTCAACACTGCTAAGCATTTTCTTCTAAACTGCAGTTTACCAAAGACAAACATTCTCTATGTCACAACATGTTGTAACCAATAACGTCATCGTTGTGGAAAGCGATGCATAAAACCCATTACCATGATGACACCGACGTTTAGATGA
The DNA here is from genome assembly GCA_036877575.1 of Botia almorhae. Taxonomy (NCBI): domain Eukaryota; kingdom Metazoa; phylum Chordata; class Actinopteri; order Cypriniformes; family Botiidae; genus Botia; species Botia almorhae. The sequence goes on from JAZGTJ010004571.1 coordinate 16,343, forward strand.
CCCTGTATAATTCACTTTTTCCTCTGAATCAGTTTCTGGTTTTAATAATTATTCTGTTTCCCTTGAAAATGCATCAGAGTCTACAAGCACAATGGCTTGTGAATGGCATTTTCACAGAGTCAGACTTTAAACTTCAGTCATTTTTACCATAATAAAGACCATGAAATGCTTGCAGTGTTTCTGTTTGCCAGTAAGCACAGCACATCAAAGTTCACACCTCTGAAATTATTACTGACACGCGCAGAACTATAATTTTCCTCATGCATGCAGAACTCCTCGGCTGACCTAGAAAACGAACGACGAGCGTTCGCGAACCAGCAGCGGGTGGAAAGATTATAGTATATGATCAGATGTGTGATAAAAATCAATTAGACTTGAACACGCACATATCCGCACACACACACACTCGAACCCCTTGCTGCTTCATCATTAGCGATGACTCTTGTTTCCATACACTGATAATTAGAGCAGTTGAGCTTGTTGAGTTCCAAATGTGTCAAAATTCAAAACATCTTTGAAGTGACGACTGAGGGAAAAAATACAGAGAGCTCCTGACAACCACTTTTAAATTCTGAGAGCTCACCTATTCCCCCCCTGCTCACGACACCAGAAAACTGTCATCTCTAGAACCTAATCAGTTCTGACGTAAATGTGATAGCAGACGAAAATAAGGGTGTAAGTAAACTCAATACCCACAGAAAGGTAAGAAATGCCATTTGCGAATGCAGATAGATCAAAACAATGAGAACCAAACGCAAAAGGAGGGTGCAAGGCAAAACCACGCGCACACACGCAGAAGCAGATGGATTGGCAGTGGACTTGGTCCATCTCCTAAATATCTGGGTCGGTCTGAAGTGACAAACATCGTTAGTCTGTTAATTAGCTGCTTTCTCATTGCAGCAGTTGCAGTAATTAGTGTTGACAAGGTGGCATCAATTAGTCGAAGGCTGCCATATTGGGTGTCACATACTGCCGGCCAAGTCAAAGCCCACGTTTCTCTCAGGGCAGCAGGACAGAAGGCTTCAAGGCATGACTGACTGCGTCTGCACTTCGTCAATTCATGCGCCACCAGCTGTAGTGTCGCGTTTCGCAGCCCTCGTCTGCAGAAACTCGTCACTTAGCGCAGTTTAAACGGATCGGTTTAACGCCAACTGCAGAATCCGATCAATTTGCGCGATAGATTCCAGGGCGTTCAGGCGTAAACGCTACTCATGTTTCGCCCGGGGTTACATAAGCGCGTCTGAATGCGGGAAAAATCCGAGGCCCATACCTCGAAACTATCCTATACCCCTACCAGCAGTGCCATGTTGATACGGCAGGGTCGTATTTCGCAGCTCTTTTAATAGAACACACGCATACAGTGTGTAAGATAATTCATGGAGAAAGTTCGTCCACTTGCGCAGAGATGGAAACAAACAAGACTAAACTGGCATTCGTTTAAACTTGCACAACAGAATGAAACAAAGCGCCTTCGCAGTTGGGAATAAACACGGGCCACTTTCCCTCTAACGTGATTGACTTAAATAAAATACAATAAATACACAAAACAGTGTGACAAAAAACAGACAATAGTTTTGCTTGTTTGTTTGTTGATGCGTGGCATCTGTGACATCATCAAAGTCTGAGGACATTTTATGTCCATCCTACAAGCAAACCAGACGCTGAAGAATTATAACAGCTGAAGCTAAAATATTAAATCTGTATATTATGCTTTCTGAAACCCCATGATAATACCAGATGTCCTCAAAACAACACTTATTTAACTCACAAATATGAACTTCATAAGACTATTACTGGCAAAACATCACATGATCAATTCGGGTAACCACAGCATCTGGTAAAGCAATCTTGATCTCAACCATCTCATAACAGCCAACATAAGCGACTGAATATCACTGATGAGTCAGCAGTGCTGATCACAGTTTTTAATGACAGTGAGGTAAAAAAACAAAAATTCTACTAAAGTAGAAGTGAACGAAACACAAATGTATAAATCTTTGTGGAGCACTTTTCTCTCTAATTGTGCCTTTCGCGTGGCACTCCAAGCTAACACACGGGTGGAAAAGTGAAAGGGTGGAAAACTTTTCACCAAAATAAAAATGGAGCGCCGTGTGAGTAATTGGTAGCCAAAATGACACGCACAAAAAAATCCAACCGATATCTCTCGCTCCATAAATGGGGAATACGGTCTCCAAAAACCCCACTGGCATTCTGTCGGCCGATTACGCCACTGTAATCAGCTGCACTTTTCTGCCTGCCCAAAAAATCAGTGGTGAACTTAAATGGCTTTCAGGAGGGCACACTGAAGATGTGTACTCGTTCCTCCAGATGAAGATGTTCTCACCGCACGCTTGAGTGTTTGAAATTCTTCGCTTAGCCTGCCGAGAACTGACCCCACGACAACATCAAACAGCTCCGATGAGGGTAATTGGAATTTAGATAAATATTACCTCCCCCCCTCTGCCACTCAAATGACGCCGGGTAGCCGCGTCTGCCTATCCATCTATTAATTAACCTGCTGTGGAGTTCGAACCCGCGCGCTGTGCAGAGCAGCCGGAAGACTGACGGGTTTGATCACGGCCCAATTTTCCCCTCATCGATCACGGCGGGGCAAAGAGAATGGGGAAATGACTACGGCAGAAAAGGGTCGAGGGAGGGGGTCATTTTTTCTTTGTTTGGGGGCTTGTTTTTTATTGATCTGAAGTCCATGTAAGAGCTCGGCTGAAAGAAAGTCTTAAGTGGAGCTGGCTTCATTTTCCGCCGCGCTTTCTCTCAAGATGACATCTCTGTTCTCCAAACTATGGTTAAAAAACATGCCCTTCATATACCAACAGACACAGACCTGGCTTAGTATTTAAGGAAACAAGACAAACTCCAATCTAATCCAAAATACAAAAAAAAAAAAAAAAATTTAATAATTTAATTTTCATGATGATTAAAATTTATATNTCTGAAGTCCATGTAAGAGCTCGGCTGAAAGAAAGTCTTAAGTGGAGCTGGCTTCATTTTCCGCCGCGCTTTCTCTCAAGACGACATCTCTGTTCTCCAAACTATGGTTAAAAAACATGCCCTTCATATACCAACAGACACAGACCTGGCTTAGTATTTAAGGAAACAAACTCCAATCTAATACAAAATACAAACAAAACAAAAAAAATTTAATTTAATTTAATTTTCATGATGATTAAAATTTATATAAAATATAAAAACAATCAAATATCTAACAAAGATGTACTTTGTATGAACAACAGTCAGTTTAACTTTAGCATAGAACCATTCAAATACAACAATCTTGAAGACATCTTTAGTATTTAGTACACAAAACAGCTATATAAAAAAACAGAAAAGATGAATTTAATAGTATAAAAATGAAATACACCCGTTAAACAATTGTAGCTGCAGCAATTTTGAAAAACATTAAGCAAAAATAAAAATAAAAAAAAGTCTCCTGTCAGATCATCAGCTCTGCCATCCGAAAAATCAACTTCAAAACAAAAACTCACAGATATGAGGGGAAAAAGCACTATAAAGAAAACCCACAGGACCCCCACGGGTGTAGGAATGAGACACAGAAGGTGAGAGAAATGTTATGTTGAGTAACAGCGCTGACATATGTGAGGTAGAGGCAGCCCACCAGAGGTTAATTTATCACCCAGATCAAAGAGAGGAGAAGAAGACGACAAACAGTGAAGGAAGAGTGTAAGAGACACAGCAGCATGATGGATCGCTGAATAAAACTGCATTCTGTGGGCATAAAACAGAAGGACCTTCTGAAAACTCAATTATTCTGTAATGACAAAACAAGACAAAACAAGACCATGTGACACTCCTAACTATTGATTTATTCCAGTAAAGAGAAACATCTCGGTACAGATGTTAAAAAATGGCAGTTACAGATCTCAGTAATAGTTACGCTACACTGACACGTCTGTAACTAACTAAACTAATTGAGTTGAGCAACTCATATAAACGAGCTACTGGTTGACAAAACTAATAATGTGGTCATAGTGTTGGTTAATTATTAATAATAATAATAATAATAATAATAATGTTATATTAATTAACCATCAACGACCATATTAATAATTATTATTATTATTATTAAACGCCTGTTTTTTTGCTATTTTTAACAAGAACCGTCTCTGACATGTAGGTGTGATTTATCTTAAAGTTACCAAATTATTTTTGTCATACATTAATTAATATGAATATTAATTATGTCATATATGGCAGCCGCTTTTATCCAGAGTGACTTACAGTGCACTGAAGTTATACATGTATACATCTGATCAGCATGTGTGTTCCTTGGAAACTGAACCCACATCTATGCTGCTTACACAATGCTCGTCCAGCTAAGCTACAGGAGCAGCAAATTCAACCTACAGATGGCTGGTCTCTGCATATTATGCATAAAAGAAAGTATTTTAACAAAAACACATCAGCTTTAAGCTCAACACCTTGTAGTGAACATCACTTCCACAGGATATTGGGGTCCCCAAAGATCTGTCATAAACTTCTGCCCCAGGCAGCCCTCGGCAGCCGCAGTGAAAGAGGATTATGGAGGTAAATGAGATATATTTTGTCAAGAGAGGCATGATGGAATATTACGCTGTTGCTTTTACATTACGTTCACCTCGTCACCCATTTCTGAACCTCTTCGGGTTCAGCCGAGCCTATAAAGAGGTCTTCCATTAAGCGTCGAAGCAGATCTACTTTACATGAGCACCCTGGTAATGAAAAAGCCCTCCACTGCCTCCAAAATGAGGTCAAAATCCTCAAGCCGCAAAATCATCCTCTTAGGAGAGTGAAGAAGACAAAGACTCGGCACCCCAGGAACCGAACAATGAGTCCGTAATTCAATTACAGCCTTTATCCCATTTCCTCAGATCAAACCGGAGAGATGGACGTCAGTGGCAGAGTTTACCCAGACGACACACCATCAACACCTGCTTTGTCTCACTCTGAACCAACAAATATGACCAGGAAAACCATCAACACCCTCTTCCCTACCGCTGTGGGCACTTTCCGTGGTATTCCGTGACCTCTGACTGGGATTGACCTCTGAACTCATGAAGGTCTGTTGAGTGTCTGCACATGGCTTGGCTTCAAGGGTGAGGTCACATGACTCACAGGAATGAATGCTTTCAGAAATGCACACAAAAGACTAAGAGGTTGCAGAGAAAGGCATTATGGGAAAGGAAAAGGTAAGCTTGCGAGGGAAACGTGATATGTCAATTAATTATATATATATACACACACACACACACACACACACATGCACTGATCTGGTTGGCTAATTTTATGTACAGTATGTGTAACAGTAAGAGCGATGGCTAATAATTTACAAATTTCCTTGTCTTACGTTCTCTGAGGGTGCAAAAACTTCTATCCCAAGCTCTTTCAAAGCAAATATGGTCTTTACATGGAAACAACATGCTCATATACACTCTATTGTATTGCACTAAAACAGGATTAGACAAAAATCTGACATAAAACTTGATTTATCCTCTTTAGCATAACTCTGTTGCCCTACATGGCTGAGGGCTTTCTTGTGTGGTGAACTCAAAGAACTGTTACGTTCATTTTGAACAGCGCAGCGCAAGTTTTTTACTACACTTCCTCTTATGTCCTTCACCCTCCGTCAGCGTCTACTTCCACTCAAACTGCAATTACCCAGAGTCAGTCATGTATACCGCCATTTTATAATGCCCAAATTATAAGCTCACCGTCGGTGGAATGTTTTTGTCATGAACTACCTTTCAATTATCATTATTGTTGGTTCTGAATTTCCGTTTGGAGTAAATTACTGCCCACTCAGCCAGAAAACAGCCACATTTTGGAGAAAGTGCAAATGGCAGTGACACAGTTTTTCTTCATTTGCAAAATTTACCAAATGTTGAATCTTAATTTAGGAACAAAACCAACTGAAAATGGCAGTCGAGCAAAAACATCTGAAGACCTTCTGGAGTCCAGGGTCTTAAGACATCTCATTATCATCTCAATTGTTTCTCCAAGACAGCAATGACAATAAAAGGAGAGCAAAAAATCTGAAAGCCTTCTGGAGTCAGTAATATCTGACAAATTCTGATTATAGTTTATCATACTTGGCTAGTAGGCCACTTCACTTCAAACTAGCTAAGATTATCCAAATCCGCCATCAAACATCAATATCATTAAAAATTTCAATACGAACATCTTTTGACAATCTCTCAATTTATTCGCATTATCTATACAATCTAAATTAATTTACATCCTAAGTCGATCGTTACATAAAAACACAATTCAAAAGCTCCGCAGCGCTGTGAGACATCAATTAAATCGAGAACTATAATATGACCTCTCTTGTTTTGCCGCTGTCACAAAAACAAAATACATTTTAAAATAAAAATACAGTTTCATAGACCAGAAGAAATATTTACGGCCAAATTCACTCGCCATTGCCGTGACCCTGCGCGTATCGCCCGCGATTCTCAGAATCTCTTCACAAAAACAACAATAAATTGCGTGTGAAAAACAAAGGTAGAGGAGGCATCTAAACTGGAGCGATGCTGTAAATCTCTCAGGTGCACAGGTGGGGCGGCTGCTGGCAGCAGACAGAGATTTGGGCTCAGGTATCTCATGGGCTGTCACACACAGCAGAACGTGTGTAGACAGGAATGTTACTTTTCTCACACGCTTGTCACGGGCCAGAGACCAGTCAGGCTTCTCAGATCACTACAGACCTGCTGCTCAGGAGCTGGATCCGGGCCAAGGGAACGTCTGAAAACTCATGTCTCATCCAAAAGGAGAAAAAGGTTCTAGGACTGGGTCAAGAGGTTCTAGGGAAGAGAGTTCTCTTTAAGTTGTCCTTCAGGCAAGGAAAAACCAGCTAGAGGTAAAGCTAATGTACAGCAGACAATTTTGTTTTAGGACTTCTGCTATCTGATAATATTGAAAGATAAAAAATGATTCTCTAGCCAAATCTTTACAGAAGTAATGGCTACTAGGTCAGGTAATTTCGAAGAGGCTAACAATAACAAGCTAGCTTTGAAAGCATAAGAACCCGCCCTCCCTTCAGAGTGCTCTTCAAAGCCACGCCCCCTCCAAAAGACATGAATGAAAGATGGTCTACGCCAGCAGCGTGCGATACGCGGATACAATTTGACAGACAAGTTGGATATCCTATCATTGCATTCAGGCCAAATTGATTGCTATCAGGACATGAAGAAACTGTCAACCAGCATAACAAAAACTGTTTCTGGTAAAATGTCTACCCTGCCTACATGAAATGGTTTTAAACACTGGTAATTTACCAACATGATGTATGATATATATTTTTAGAAATGGGTGAGTACAATTTATTTTACCTGCCATGTAGAAAATGTACTTGTCATACAGCAAATAAAAATGATAATTGCTCGTGTCACAGTCAGCTGTATATGATGAAATGAGCACATGAAAATACTTGTGCCGCTTCCTATGTTAAGTGGCTAAACCGTTCCCCACTCTCCCTTACTTGGGCTACTGTTGTTCTATGCTGGCATTTCAAAGGAACAAAAAGAAAGACAAACAAACCCAAACTTTGCCAATGACCCCTTGGAGACGCCTGGAATTCCTGCGTAAGCCTATTAACCTCTCCTGCCCAGATCCAGACAGAGGCAAAGCCGACATGAAACCGCATTTAATCCCTAGAATAATTGCGCAGGAAATTGCGTGTTGCTTTTGCATATCCTTGCCTGTAACGCACAACACACACAAACGCTCTTTATACGTGCTGTCACACTGTCAGTGATGTGTTTGGAGTAGACCGCCTATGTTTGTGTTAGCGGAGAAAAGTCCAGGAACTCTGCAATTTAAAAGTGTTTCCATGGCGTTAACCCTATTTGACACCCCTCTCTGCTCCGAAATATAAAAGACTGAAAGTTAAAAGGCGACATGCGTTCAGCCCTGCAACTCATCAGAGGGCGACTTCACTCAAAAGTGGAAGTCAATTACAGCGTTGCTGCTTTGTCGGGGAAAAAGGGCGAGAAGAAATGTATGAATTTTTTAAAACCGAGGCTGATGGATGACGATGCAAATCTACGTTGAACGCACGTCAGCCTGAAGCGCAGGAAATTTAAAGAGGAAATTGACATTAATGCCACGGCGATTCTATTCAGCAGGAGTTTTGATTTTCCGTGCATTCCTGTTTAGACCGACGGACTTGTTTAAACGTGCGTGTGCGGCGAGCGTACTCTTTTCGGCAGGTCACTTAAGTAATCGTTGTCTTAGGCGATTATCATGAAAGGTGGTTCGCCAATACAAACATATCACATTTCATTTCAATTTCAGCGTGCAGCTAAACTCTTAAAATCTCTTAAAAGCTTAAAATCTTATTGCATCATAATGTGGTTAATATTTGGTGCTGTTTGCTAGGGCAAGCATTCCTAGAAGATGAATGTGACCTGGAATCACGCCACTATACAGACTTTTCACATCGGACAATAAGCAACATCCTAGAAACAATATCTTTGGAGCTTTTGAATCTTGAAAAAGCTGTAAAAATCTATTAAACGACACTATTTAAACCATTTTGCATAAATGACCGCGCAGAATACATAATGACAAACTGGCACATACAAATGTTACAGGATGACTGAAAGCAAATCTATATACTATCAAATCTATAACATTTTCACAGCTATCTATAAACTAACAAATCTACATTACATTACATTCATGGGTTTGACAGACACTTTTATCCAAAGTGACTTACAGCTTGTATTTAAGCTATACGTTTTCTCAGTTTGTGTTCCCAGAGAATAAAAGCACAACCTCCACGCTGCTAACACAACACTCAGCTACAGAAACGATCTATGCTAAAATCTATGCAGTCGTACTTCTTGCGCGTGTACGAATGGTAAATTAAAGTCAAAATGTAAATATACTAATGCATGTTTTCATGTTTTGGAAACTCGCTAACGATGTCCGTGTTTATCTGACGGGATAAGACGCCTTCTCCTACACATCAAGTCAACAGCTAGCCCCACTCATTATGTGTTGAAACTGTGTTTGGAATCAGGAAGGACAAACAATAATCATGTCGCCATGTTTGAGAGCAAACACAATTAATAGCTCTCTCTCCGTGCTGAAGTGCCCTTTGGGTTAACAAGACGCGGGCGAGCGATGTAGTCTGTCGGCTAGCTGCTTTTACTCGGACACATTTGAACAATGAGACTACATTAGCTTATCTATTCGATATTTTTCATGTTCTTTCTTGTGCTTTAAGGAGAAGCCTTCATCACGACTCATAAACACCAGATCGATCAACATAATAGAAAACACACAGCTTGATTTACAACCAGTTACGATAAGCTAATCAAAAGACGGTTATTTAGACGTGTAACTCAGCGTTTATCAAGCTAACAGGGAACATTCTCCGAACATTGGCTAATGTTCCCTAAAAGTTCTCTTAAAGTTACTGCAAAAACGCTCTCGCGCTAACATTAGCAGAACTTTTTAACGCTATATATCAAATATATCAAAATTGTTATTCTTAAGCTGTTAGTGTAACTTTTTAAAAAACATTACAGAATTAAAAAGTTCTCATGGCCAACAAATAACGTTAATACAACGTCTAAAAACTAGACGTTTTTAACGTTCCTAGGACTTGCGCAACATTTTAACATCTCTGTTACTTCATGAAAACATTAGGTAAAACATTCATACAACCGACAATTCTTAGCTGGGTAGATCTCATATTGGTTTTTATCTCAAAGCCAAAACAATTGTGCACTGTTTAAAATATATTATTTTTTCTGTTTAGTGTATTTAGTTTAGCCTGAAACTGAAACCCTGATGAACGCATTAGTGAGAGACTGAAATGATCCAGGTGTCTCTCTCTCACCTCTCCGACAGGCCGAAGACAGACATATAAAATTACATGACACGCATTCCACACACTCAAGATCTAAAGCGGAGCCGCTCTGAAATATCACTTACTGCTGTTTCCCTCTTTAACTGCTGAACGAGGGCATCACATGCATCTTAAACAGAGTCTTAAAGTGGTAAACTGTCCCTGCTCCACCCTGGAACTAAACCTGCAGCTTTAAACCCGGGTTAAGTTTATCTGTCTGTCAAAGAACATCCAGATTTTCAAGCTCTAGAAGCAGAAACACAGCACCCCAACACAGAGGGTCAGTAAACATTGCGTTATGAATTAAAAGCCTTATTCTTGTGCTCTCCTATTCTTTCTAATGTTTTAAAACAGAGACTGTGACTTTAAATGTGGGAGAGTTCACTTCATAGAGGCTAGCAACAGCAAGCTAGCTTTGAAAGCGTAAGATCCCGCCCTCCTTTCAGAGTGATCACCAAAGCCACGCCTCCTCCTAGGACCAGATGCGATGATTGGACAAACATTTTATGGCCCTGTGCCTTTCATAGAAGATGTTTATATATAAATACATTTAGACCACTTTACTTAGTGATTGCTATCAGCATGTGAAGAGACTTTTAACCAGCGTAACAAAACAATGTACCTACCCCTGCCTTTAAAAGAGGGGAAAAAAACACGGCGGCCATTTTTCTTTTCAGCTACACTGAAATTGGCACCTAAGTGTCATTGGCTTTTGTTTATGTTGCTTTGCCGGGCAGACAGGGAAGCGGGCAGAGCGAATGACCGGCCCCCGTTGTTAAAGGTCTCCATCTCTGAAACCCTGTGAGAAAACACAGTAACCCCTCAGAAGGAGCGTTTACAACGCGCCCGCCAACACTTTTACTGCCCCCTGGCCCTAATATAAACACACACCGATGCAGAACCCATTTCAAGTCATCCTATATATTTGTGACTGACCCGAATTGCTTTCCTGTGTGCTAAATAATTAAATTTGAGCCATCTGGAACCCTTGTGATCTAATTCAGACCTTTCTCAGCCGGGCGGGCGGCTGAGCCCGAGACGTGTGCGGCGTCTTTGAAGGACGGACAGGGACGGGAAAAAAAGGATTAGGAAACATCATTCCAAAAAGTAAACGGCAGTTTATTTCTTTTAAAGTCCAAAAGACGGCAGAGGTGTCGGTGGAGGTGTGGGGACTGCGAGACATGTGAAAGACAGACACTTGTTTGTGGATGACTCGCTGGTTTAAATAAAAAGCGAGGCGGGTTATCTGTGGAACAAGAGTGTGTGGCTTTACTTGCTCTGGGTCAATTTGTAAGGCTGTGAAAGCTTAATATAGACGCACACCTTCCATCAGCTCAGAGTTTAGACGCCAGCCGCACTCTGACTGACATCTGGCTGGAAGATCATCACACTGCAGCATGTTTCCACCCAAAACACGTTCTGTCAACAAACTTACTAAGTGCCCAGTCCATTAAACTCCACATGTGGGAGGAGAGAGAGAGAAAGAGAGAGAGAGAGTAAGTGAGCCAGAGTGAAGAAAAGAGGGAGAGAGAAAGTGAGCTGGGTTGGAATTGAGTGGGCTGGGAAATTTTGAAAATATTCCAAGTCGGACTATTATGGGATTGACAGGAATTAATTGGAAATTTTAGGTCATTTGTTTGTATTGTACACAAACATAAATATATAAACATTTGTTTATTTCACATATTCCTGAAAAGTTTTCACAATTCTCATAATTTTGCAACCTTAAAAATGAACGAGAGAGCAAGCAAAGAAAAATATACCCATTACTGTGATAATACCACAGTGTTCTGTAAAGTACCTTGGATTCAAACATAACGGTATTCGGTTTAATGGTCCGATATCATCAACATCACTATACTATTATAATTGTTTCCATTGTTGTAATTTTGTCAACTTGCATTTTCTGAAAGGAGCCGCGTTAAAGTCTGAGCCTTTGGTTCTGTGTATATAAAAATGCTGCATCAGAGACTCTTGGCTGTTGTTGCGCATCTTACTTCCTGTCAGCTGTAAAAATGAATCAACAAACAGCTTCTGTGCAGCGTTGAAATGTTTATTAATACTTAAATATATGCGAAAAAGACAAAAACACTCAAAATTCTGTATGCAAATGTGTTGTGTCATCATCACACTCGGTTACATTACGAACGGCTGACATCTCGGGGAAGATTTTTAAACTTGGGAGTTACAACCCAAACCAGATGCTAAAAATTTGGGAGGCTCACATCATCCCTCACCCCCACCCCCTCCACACCCCTCCAACGTGAAGGAAGACTGTTCGCTGAAGGTGATAATGGCTGAGTCTCATCAGGGGTTCAGAGCTTCTAGCCGCACACGTAAAACACAACTACAAATAATGTCATAAAAAAATAAAGTAAATAAAGTTATTTAAATTGTGAAAATGCATAAAGTTTTCTGTTAGGGTTTAGAGTGTGGGTTAGGTTATAGTGTTTATAACTAGCTGTGTATTAACACAACAGAAGTCTATGGAATTTAGATAAGTATATGTGTGTGTGTGTGTGTGTGTGTGTGTGTGTGCCATTCCTATTTCTCAGATTAAAAAGGTCAATGCATTTAGCTTTTCTGGGAGTCTTTGACTTCAACATTATAACTGACACAAAAGCCTCGCTGACCGGCAACAAGGTTTTACATGAGGGTTGAGATAAAGAGAACGAATGACTGGCTTTTTTCTCAAAGAAAACCTCACAGAATCATGTGTAAGAGAGTTCTCTCCGCTTCAGGCCAAACACAGCTGTGTGGAATCTTCTGACATTCATTTCCACAAGAAAATCTTATCAAATCTCTCTTAGTTCAAGGAGAAAGCTTTACATGAGCGCGACACTCACTCATATCCAAACAAAAAATGGCCGTTGACCCTGTTAATAACTGTTATTAGCGTGACGGAAGTGCGACTGTTGATTATTAGCACTTCAGTCAGTCTGTGAGTCGCAATCGCGATCCTATCGTATTTCTACAGAACAGGTGTTCGCTCGACACGAGGTCTATTTTTGAGGCTGACCAGAGGCCCTGAAGCTACACAACACTTACACACGACTCACTCAGCACTTCACAAACACATGTCTCTGTAATCCGCTGTCTCTACCAATTATAAATGAAAACGCCTCAAAAACTGATCTTAAACCGAAACCTGATCTACACAAATATCAACAGGCTTGTTGAGAAAAGACGTTGTTTTTGGTTTATCAAAGCAAAATCAGCATTTAAAAAACGCTCAACACCAAAAGAAATCGATCAGTATTATAATATATATGAAAACTACTTCAATGCGATCACAGCACTTTGGTGTTTTACGTAAGCGCTTTGCGTTTATCCGTCAAAGCTCCGGGCAACATGTGGGATAAACCCCATTTTTGGGATGAAATGCCTTGTTAAAAGATAAAAAGAAAGAAAAACAGGACAAGGAACAAACCGCTAAGAATTCTACCACAAAAACCTCCTCTCACTGACCCACTTTCTTCACAGCGTCATTTGAGAATGTTCTGGTAGCTATTAAGAAGCCCGGCCAGCGCATGTGTGCTTATCTGTATTACATATTACCCAGGAACACAGCTGAATGGGAGGCAGTAATGAAGCCATTGTCCCGGATCACTACAATAGATGTACACAACAATGAGACCCAACAGGACTCTAGTGTCTGTGGGCAGCCATCCTGTCTTCTCATCTCAGATCACTGTGTGTGTGTGTGTGTGTGGACCTGAGGGAGCTGTTCACTGAAGCATTAACCCTCGAGGACAGACAGTGACGTGCTGGGGAGGTTTAAAGCTCATTAATTGCATCCGACCCCCTCCTTGCCACACAGACACAAGATGCTCCCCAGCTAACAGAGATCGTTCTTAGAGTGTTGTTTAACATTCTCTAACAGTTCTTTTTAACGTTATCAAAAACATGTTTGCCGCAACATTAGTGGAACTTTTTTAACGTTTTATATATATATATATATATATATATATATCACGTGTATCAAAAACGTTACAGAAATGTTACAAAACATTACAGGATTAAAACGTTTGAATAACATTCATTAACCAAGCAATAATGTTAATACAACGTCTAAAAATATGGCTGCTTTGAACGTTCCTAGAACATTCAAATAACATTTTTGATGTTTTTGTTACTTAGTGGACAAGTTAGATAAACGTTGCAATCTAAAATTTATATCTTGGT
>JAZGTJ010004572.1:0-30401 GCA_036877575.1 Botia almorhae
ATCTCCGTCTCACCTGCGAGGTTTGCGGATGTCCCACAGACCCACGCCCTCTTTAGAGTTTGCGGTGGCCAGCAGACGGGGCTCGACGGGGTTAAACATCACACTGTGAAACGCCGAGGGGTAGTTGGCCAAACAGAACGGTTCTAGAATACACAACAGAATGAGAGTTCCACACAACCTCTAGAACACAATTACGGACACAAACTGAGGTTCTAGATAATAATATAATAAAACTAAAAGTGCAAAAACTAAAAGATTATAACAGATATCCTTTATTTAACAAATTTACAGTAACACTTCAACGACACAGAGCAGATTGACGGTTTCTCGGTACTGTAGTTTAATCCGGTTAAACCACCATCTGCTTATAATCCACTTAACTCTGATCAGAGTACACAATGTATGTGTGGGATTCACTTTCTGTGTGTGGGTTGTTTTAAGAGGGTGTATGTGCATTGTGTGCCTGTGCATGGAACATGCATGTCTGCAGAATACAGTGTTGTCAAAAAGTCTGACACACACAGAAAAACTGAAAAACCATTTTAAGATTTTGCCAAAAAGTTTTAAAAAAACTAAGTTTTTTAAAACTGAATGAAGAAGACCCTACTGTATTTCACTAATCTAGGTCACTTATTAAATAAGCAAATGTACAACGCTGAGAATATTAATGTCACTGTACAATGGGGAAAAAATGCCATGCTTCCATGGAATCTCTCGGAATCTCCTGGAATCCTGCAGGGATAACAGAATTCCTCATGTTTTGCGTGTGCAGTTCAAGCAAACGGTGGACATGCCGAATACAGAGAAATTCTTGCTTATGCTATTAATAACGTTCTGTAATTCTGTAATGCTATGCTAAACGATTCCCTGAGTGATGCTCATTTCATTTGTACATGAAGAGAAACTGTGTGTAGTGCATGCACATGAGGTCACAATGTTTGTACAGTGAGTGTGTGTGTGTGTGTGTGTACCTCCATGTGGTGGCTCTCTTGTGTCCCATATGAGGACTCTGCCGTCATCAGAGGAGCTGGCGAAGACGTTATCATTAACAGGACTGACGGACAGACCGTAGACGGCGTCATCATGCAGGAAGACATTGAGCGTCTCACCGCGTTCCACATCATGCAGAATCACCTGCTCGTCGTTTCCTGCAACAGTAAACAGGAACATCAGACATGCCCCCTCTCACCCGCAGCATCTGCATCATGAATCCGAACATTATGTTTTACCTCCAGAGAAAACACGTTTGTTAGTGCTGTCAAACGCCAGGCAGAAGATGTTGGACAGGTGCTCCCCCTTTAACTTGATTGGTTTGGCCCGTGATTGTATCGCTTTCTCCATGTGCCACAGCAAAACTCTGCGGTCATCACCACCTGCAGCATAAAATGGGGGACATCAACGTGACCCACCACGATCCAGCGATTGCTGTCTACAGACATGCTGTTAGACTCTAAAGGTATCGAGGGTTTCTGCTTGTTTAAACACATCTAACTGGAGCTTTAACATAAAACAGAAGGATGTAGTTTAGTGTCACACATCTGTTGTGTAAAATAAACCCCAAACTTTAACAGTCTTGGAATGAGTTAAGCAAAAAGACTAATGGGACATGTGACATATAAACCCGTGCAAGAACACAAAGCACACATGTAAATAATGAAAATGTGCAATAACAAATAAAAAAACTGATTTGAAGGAATGAAGGAATGAAGCCAAAACAACAAGGTACAGCTGCAAGACATTATTGACTCAAGAAATTATGGTACAGAAGAATCTAATGAAATACTTTTGCAAACCAAAGACCTCCAGTGGATATTGCATGTATCTCTCTTATGCAAATATCAAACCTGTTACTACTAACTCCAAACTCAAGTCAAAAGACTCGGTGAGATTTTGGATGCATGCGTATTCCTTCTAAATTCCGTTTAAGACTTTTTCGGCCCGTCTACGCCGCCGACCCACATTTGACAGATCTCCGTGCAGAACGGCAGGATCTTACCGGACACCAGCCACTGGCCTCCATTGTTGGAGAACTCGATCGCGTTGACGCAGCCGAAGTGGCCGAGCATGTCCTTCTTGTAGAGGCTGGAGCAGCCGGCCAGTCTGCGCCGCTGGAACTCTACCTTTAGGTGCGACTGTCCGCAGATCGACCTGCGGGAAAGGAACCCGACGGAGCTCCGCATAGTGCAGCCCCGCACCTCCTTCATCTCGCGTCCGTTAGATCGGTCTCGACACCGCTGTTAGTCCGCCCCGGACGTCATGGCTTTAAACCCAGGATCTGGTTCGGTGGATTGCTGCTATTCTTTGAAGAATGTGATATTACATGTTGGCCCGTTAACGCATGATAGCGCGCAGGAAAACCAAAAGGTTGTTTTAGCGTTGTTTGTAGTCCCACCGACCACCGGCACTTCCTGCTCCGGAGCAAGCGTGATGACGTCACGGAACCGGATAACGTACGCCAAACGTTAAACAGTATTTTTTGACAAATATATGGCAATAAACAACGTAAACGTTGCACACAAAACGCGTGTTTAAAATGATCATAATAATAAAAATGTCTTTGATGTTTAGTCTCTTGAGTGTCACCTTTGTGTTTTAATTATAATTTGTATTCTAAAACAATTTCTAAAACATTTAATTATGCTGTTATTTTAAAGAGGTCTTGAAAATATGTAGGCTAATCATAATTCATAGTCATAATAATACAGTATATGTTAATATAGTGATAAAATAGATGTCAATTGTTTAGCTCAGAATTTTGAAGTTTAATTTATATTCTTAATTATTTATATTTAATCTTTACTTGAGCTTTACCATCTTAACATTTTACATTTACACGTAACCTTCAAAAGGTTTACGGTTAAAAATATGTAGGAAATCCTAAATGTATAAGAAAGATACACTTGAAAACAATCTTCTTAATGCTTAGTATTGCCAAATTTGGCAGTTTATACAAAATGTACTTTATGATTTTAGATATAGGGGGTACTATATATGTACTATATGTACATACATATGTGCAAATATTTACTATATATGTTTTACATTTGTATACTAATTTATACACATATTACAAGTCACTGAAACAAGTCATTAAATACATTAATTGTATTTAAATATTCAGCCACAGGAATGAAAATCACAAACAGGAAGCAGAAGAGATTTTAGTGTGTGTAGTTTATTACATTCCAGTTGAGGAACTACAGTGGTAGTATTTTTGACAATTTTTCTTACAAAAACAAGTCATCTCGCAGCAGGACATTTAAATTATAAAGCTAAATATATTTAAATTATATTTTTAATAATAAAAATAATAAAAAACCCTAATACTAATGGCAGGTTTAAATTTTAACGGCAAACAGACAGTCCTTCAGCACAACTTTCACTATAAGCCGATGTCATCAGCAAAGCTCCGTACATACTGTGTGTGATAAATTATGAACCAGACAGGCACGAAATATTTCCATTGTATTCACCAAACCTTCACAAATCAAAAACAGAACAGTGACATCACAGGTTTGCCATTTGAGAGTCAGTGAATTGAATTCTGGGAAAGTTTCCTTGCAGGGTTGCTCATTTTGAGATATTGTGGCATTCCAAGAGAGCAAGTGAGGCACAATATTATTTTAAATATTTAAAAACTGCTCTATTTGAGTATTGAGCACTACACAAGTCTAACAAATCTGCAAACAGGAGACTGTGAGAATGTACAGAGCCTCCCTTTATTAACAGCCCTATGAAAACTGTCTCTAATACCTTCATAACATGTGCTTATGACACCTGCAGGTAGGCGATATGCGCGCAGTCATTTTTATGCTACATTTAGTGAAATGAATGAATTTATTTAGTTTCAGGGTGAGTCTCGTGAAACATGTCTGTGTCACATTTCATTCCAAAATCACAAACTGTTTTTTTAATGGACCATTAATTGACGATAATCAATCACATTTACCCACTAAAATTTCATTACTGTAAAGAGCTTATATTCTCATTTTTAATTAGATTTGCTTTTAATGAGGTATTTTTAATTAGGTTTGTTCTGTGCATTGCAGTAAAAAATACCGTATGATGATAAATAAATGCTTTCTAGATGGTTACATTGTCATCTCTGGTCTAAAAAATAGGCTTATTTTTAATCGAAATACTTTTGATTTTGGAGTGAAATATGGTCTGGACATGTTCTCGACAGGTTTGGTGAGATTCACTCTTTTCAAGATTCTCCTAGTATCCAGGAGTGTTTTAGGCACATTTTTCTTCATCAAATACAGCAAATCTGGGGGAGACATTGTACATCTTAAAGACACGTCCCCAAACAAGCCAACAAACAAAACGGAACACACATTAAATTTTAAAAAATGTTACGTAAAAAAAATGTTTTTACAGAGTGCAGGTGTGACAGCGGCCTGTCTAATGTAGACACAATCAGAGACACTCAGCCCAGTTTCTGCCAGATTCCGCAGATCTCCCACAAGGCTTTGCTGCAATTTTAAGTTGGAGTGAAAGCATAACAACAAAAACACAATCTAGTAATGTTTTAAAAGTGCTTTAGCGTTCGGTACCTTCCCGTGAATACATTCAAACACACACTGATAAAAACAAACCACATACAACAATTCAAATTCTGCAGCACGCGCAGAACCGTGTAACTAGACAAAAAGATGCAAAAAAAGGACGATGGAGGAACGCGAGAGAGAACGTCATGTTCTCCTCATCAACCATCAATCTGGAGCCATCGCGCAAGAACTCCAAATGTAAAATCAATCCAAAACGAATTCCATTCAGATTCGGTCTTTTTTGTATGACAAAAGCACCATGTTCTCTTCCTCGCGCTGGTTTGCTCTCTCGCGGGTGTGCTGATGCTGAGATGTTGAGACAGTTTGCAGAACGACACAACACCACCCCAAAACTCACTAATTACGATAGTTAAATCGGTTTAAAGGATCAGTTCATTAGTCTATGTTTCACTATAAATGCCGGAAACTTCTAAATGCTTGACGGAGAGTCAGGAAAACGTGCCCTGTTGCTAAAACTGCATCTTTCATAAAAGAACAATCAATGTCTCAAAGTAAAAAACAAACGTTGTGAACCGTGAGAAGCAGATTTAAATAAAACATCAGAGAGCACATCAGTGTGTGAAGGCAGGCGTAGCGTACAGGGGTGAAGGTGTGTGACAGGGCTGTTCAGTACGGCCCTTTGGAGGGCCCAAAAATGGCAAGAGGGAAATGTTTCACGTGAGACGACCACTGAGCGGCGAGCTGGAAAAACTTCACATCGTTCCATTCCACTCCATCAATCAACACTGCAGAGATGAGACACAAACATCAGCTTTACTGTTAAATGATCATAAACTACACCTGTACATTAGTAGGTGTCGCATAAATGTACATTATTGAAACCTGCGATCTATAACTTTTTGGGCTTAAAATAAAAAATAAACATTTACTGAGCAAGTAAACAACAGATAAGTGTTCAAAATGGTATTTTTTACAACGGTAAGTTTAGTTTAGAACAATGATTTATAATTTAAGCTGTCGGTTCCTATTGCCCGGAAAATGTCATTTTGCTCTCATTTTATACTGTATCGATTATTTGGATGCATTTAATTGGCTGATCACCTTTCAGCATGGTCTGCTGGTGTTTGGCTGTGCAGATGAGTCGACTTATGCCCTCGATCACCTGACTCTTAGACTCCGCCTCCTTGTCTTTGGTCTTTTTAGGCAGAAACATCACTGAAAACAGAGACTCAGTCAGTGCATCACAAACGGGACAGTCTGGTGGACTAAACCCACAAGTCTGGTGTGCTGTCTTACCCTTCTTGTTCTTCTCTTTGGTGACAACAGTCATAGACATGGTTGGCTGATGTGTCACCTCTGCTCCGCCCAGTGGGAGGCGGCTAACCTGCAGCGAGCGGAAGGTGCACTTGAGTGTGTTTTTGGCGGAGGAATCCTTCTTCTCCATGTCTCTCTTCCTCTCTGATGGAGCAATCCAGTAATCAACCTGAAGTCCCATCAGCTCCCCCTGGCCCCCTCCAGTAGAACTGCAGCCACAAACACAAACAATACTAAATCAAACGACCACAGACATCTGAGACACACTGCTGGTATGTCATACAGTAATAGCTCTGTGAGTGTGTGTGCGCTAGGTTTTCTACCACTGTGGGGACCACACGCCCCCATGAGGATTGTAAATATCACACACACCTACATTGTGGGAACAAGCCAGCGGTCCCCACGAGGGAAACAGATTATGAAACATACTAAATAATGCATTATTTAAAATGTAAAACAGTAGAAAGGTTTCTGTGAGGGTTGGGTTTAGGGGTATAGAATATACAGTTTTTACAGTACAAAAGTCATTATGTCTATGGAAAGGCTCCATAAGGCATAAAAACAAGTGTGTGTGTGTGTGTGTGTGTGTGTGTGTGTACCTGGACCCGTGTACCAAGGGAGACGAGGGAGGTGTTGGAGATGCTTCTTTCAGTAATGGGGAGATCTGAGCAGGAGGAGTAGAGGAAAGGAGAGCAGAGCCCATTGTAGCGGCATCATCTGAATCACCTACACACACACACACACACACACACACATCATTTATAAGCTTAAATCTTAAATTAAATAACAAACTTGTTACAAATATCCCTTTCAAATATTTCTGGTTCATAAACTTTAAATCATTATCATTAATTTATAGAAACATAGAATTCACATATAAAAATCTAGATATATAATCAACTGGCAATATGAATGAAACTCACCAGACATGGCTGAAGTCTGTTCAACAATTCCAACTTTTACCACCTGCAGGCAGATTTAAAACAAAGCCACTGCAAGTCAAATTCAGCCTCTAACCACATCATAAACAACACGAAACTCTACCCAAAAATGACAATTATTCCATCACTTATTCACCCTCATGTCATTCCAATCCTGTATGACCTCTTTGCTTCTGAGGAACACCAAAGAAGAAATTTTGAAGTATGTTGGTAACCAAACAACGACAGTGGCACCCATTGACTTCTATTGTAAAGACACAAAACCACTGAGACATTCCTCAGAATTTCTTCTTTTGTGTTTCACTTAGAAGCAAAAACATCTCACAGGTTTGGAATGACATGAGAGTAAATCATGGAACAAAAATTTAATTTTTGGGCGAATATCCCTTTAAGAACTGCATGTAAGATTGAGACGTGGTCTAGAGGACGTACCCCAATAAAAGGAATGAACTTCTGACACGAGTCTTCGTCAGGGCTGTGAGAAAGAGAGGATGATTATGAATTTGAACACATGGTTTACTGGCTAATAAATCTGCTTAATTAAATCAATTATCCAATTATAGAACACAAACTAAGTATAAAGAAAACCAGACTTGTAACACTGATTCTGGAACTCAAAACTTGCTTTGTTTGCTCCTGGCCCCTCCCCTCTTTTGTTTTGTCATTCCCACTACTAGCCCCTCCCACTGTCTACCCCCACAAACAAACAAACCACATTTGATTCATTTGATATTATTCAATGAAGCACATCTGAGACATGCTACAAAGAGATTTTGCAAAGCATGACATGCCAGCGTTTCACCAATCAGCTCATATCACAATGCCTCTGCCCCGCCCATTTCATAAAGGCTACCATAAAAACAGAAACAAAGCAGAATTCTCAGCCAATCAGGGCTCAGATGAAGGTACTTGAACCCGAGACAGTCTCATACCAAGATTATAAATCTAGCAACAATAATGTTAATCTTTTAACAATTTTTTTACTAAACTGTGCATTAGCAGATTAGCATAAAATGAGTTTCTGGGGAAGAACATCATTTTTAAAACTTCATTTAAATTATTTTTTTTTAAGTTTTGTATATGCAACCAATAGGATTGGCTGTAATTCTGATTCCAAACTTTCCCATTTCCCAAATGCTTATTATGAGGTGTATGTGGATGCATCATTTTTGACATTCAGATGGGAATCTTATGTTTAATTTGCCATCTCTGATCTCTGCAAGAGCAAAACAGAAGCAAACTAGCAAAGATAAAGAGAGGATAAACTACACCAGGAAATCACTCCTAAACCAACAGAACACAAGCCCAAAAGAGAGTAGCCCAGAATTCAAGCAACAAAAGCCGAAACAGTTGGTTTACTGCCCTGCATCGCAGAAACTGGTGAAACCAACAGCGGAGAACATGGCCAACATCAGCAGCAAAACATCAAGCACTGCTCGGAGAACCGAGATTGTGTGTGTGAGTGCTGTGTTCCTCAGGTTTACACTGATTGATAAAAGAGAAAACCAAAAGTAGACCAAGACAGAAAAAAAGAATTTATTTCACCACCATCATTACATCTGTTCACCTTTATTTAACTTTTCAATTGGCACGGAATTGAGAGTGTTTATGATGTGAATGTTATCAGAAGCTTGAACTGGACTGACTCCAGATTCTGCACACCGTGTGCTCTGCTGAGGGACAGCAGAGGTGATCAGATCCTGATGGTGGTGTGAATCATGACTCAGAGCAGCAGGAGAACCAATGAAACCTTCCGATTCTTT
Source organism: Botia almorhae (assembly GCA_036877575.1). Lineage (NCBI taxonomy): Eukaryota > Metazoa > Chordata > Actinopteri > Cypriniformes > Botiidae > Botia > Botia almorhae. The sequence continues at coordinate 8,530 of JAZGTJ010004572.1, forward strand.
CCACATCACAGCCTCTGTTACACAATTTAAAGGGACAGTTCACCCCAAAATAAAAATTGTCTTAAGTTAATATGCTATTCCAGACCTTTATGACTTTATTCCATTAAAAAACAATAGAAGTTGAATGTCTCGTTTAATAAACTCATTTCGTGTCAAAGTCGTCAAGTGAAGGATTACAAAATATTTTGGGGCGAACAATCTCTTTAAACATTATACCCAGGAGGATGAGGAGACACCCGCTTGAAGAAAAATGAATGGGAGAAATGCAGAAGTCCATTAAACATTTTAAGTCTAAATCAGAGTGTGGATAGAATCTCAGTTTCAACATCATCTCTCTGCTCTCCTTCAGCTTTTAAACGCTGCCCTAAATATTACAGGAGACGAGAGAAACAGGAAGAGATGAATAAGTGCATCTGATTGGCTACGATATCAGCACAGGCAGGAAGACCACAATACCTTACTGCAAAATCAAAATGAAAGCTCTTTTTCCTTCAGAGAGGGCAAGGAAAAGAAAACAATACACAGATATAAAGCATGTTATTTACGGTGATGATAAACTGTGACACTCACATGCTTTCTATCCAAACGTAACTTTAATAGGAAGAAACTCATTTAAAAGATGCAAATATTGGAACTGCCCGAGGAGTTTTAGAGGGCAAAACCAGATATCTGCATCTTTACAGCACCTGCCACCAAACCCAACTGCTAGTGAAACATATTCAAAGAACATCTGTGCCACATCAACTGATGGTTGATATTTCTTTGATTGTATTTACACAAATACAACCGCAGACTCAATCTTTGAATATGTTTATTATGATAATGTTTATTGGTCGAGTGGTACCATGTTAAAAAGCAGCTGTGTGCGCACTGTCATGAGTCAGGTCTGTTATCTGTGTGCGGTACCTCTTCTGTTTGTAGGTGAGCATGGCCTCTGCTATAGGCAGCTGGTGAGCTCCATTTGCCCCCAACATGTACTGCGTTACCCTGGAAACCACATCAGGGCTGTCCTGAACTGTTTAAAGACAAGAGCAGTGAGATGGTACAGAGTCTGTTTGTATACATCTTATATAAAATCGTATAATGTGAAATGATAATCAAACATTGTGAGGAGAGAGAGAGAGACTTGACTGTTAACGGGCGATTTATTGTTTAGAAATTAAAAAGAAAGCAAGCAAAACAGGAAGGAATGAAGGAGGGGATGAAGAAAGAGATTGTATGACAGTTACCTGAGGTTGGAGCTTCTGGTTTGAGGAAAAGATCTCTCCACGCAGAGTCCTGGAACAGGCTGTTATATCTGTAGTCAATACTGGCCAGGTATTTAGCCACTGGATGAACCCCTACACACACACACACACACATACGGTTGTTTAGCAGCTCTAGTAGCGTTTTATTGGTCAGTATTCATCCACTCATTCGTCCACTCATTTCCCCTGCAGTTACCGAGAGGGATGATGAGGAATCTCAGATATCCGAGCCAGTCCGGCGTTTTGTGCGTCAGGTGATCCACAAACAAGCGCAGAACAGCTGACAGGTAATTCTGCGCCCCCGCCACTCCGATCCGTACTGGAGACGGGGTCACTGAGTTACTGTTACAACTACAGAGAATCAAAGAGAAAAGTGTCACATTTAATGACAATGTGTGTAAACACACACACACACACACACACACACAACCGACTGCGCAGCACTGTGTGTTGTGACTCACAATCTCTGTATGCGTGAGATGATGGTGCTGAAAGCAGCCTGAATGTCGGCCGTGGTGCACGTGCACACAACAGGAAGACTGTGATTCTGTAACACCTCAGACACATACTGAGAGAGAGAGAGAGAGAGAGAGAGAGCATAAGAAAACACAGAGAATTTTCATATATCATATATTTCTATTACTGATATACATATACAGTTTTTACTCTATACTTGAGGACAAACTCATTTTTAACAAGTGTCATTAAAGGTAGGCAATTTCGGAAACGCTAGCAAAAGCAGGCTAGCACTGAAAGCATAAGATCCCGCCCTCCATTCAAACGCTATCCCAAGACGCTAATATGACAGACAAGTAGGACATCATATAATTTAATCCAGGCCGAATGCAATGATTGGACGAAGATTTTATGGTCCCGCGCCTTCCGCACATTGTTCTGTTATTTACTAGCATTACTATAACTAGCATTATCATTTCTATTTTGAACTAATGTCATTGGCCGGTTCTGTTGATTGGCAGCTGTCAATCCCACCTGGCCCTGCCAGTCAGAGGTGTTGATGAGAATGATGCTGTCGGGAAGATGGCTGTCTGACACCAGGATGTGGTTCAGCTGGTCATAAACGGTTTTGCGTGGAATCTATCCGGAACAGAGACTAAGATTAGTACACCGACAGTGGTTTTAAATATTACTGCTGTTTCTGTTTAGAGTGTATTGTATGCCGTACACTTTTAAAAATAAAGGTTCTTACAAGAAATGCCACAGAAGAACAACTTTTGGTTCCCCAAAACAACCGTTCAGTCAAAGGTCCTTAAAAGAATAATTTCTTTCTTACCTGTTTATAGTACAAAGAACATTTTTCCACTACAAGAAACAGTTCTGCTGATGTTAAAGGTTCTTTATTATTCTTCTATGGCATTTGTGAAGCACCTTTTGCTAAGCATGTGACGTTCCATCTGACCTGTAGGTGGCAGCGTGTGTCCAGTGAGCGCTCATTGTCCAGACTGTTGGCTCTCTCATTGGGCGGTCGACTGGGCTGTCTCTCTTTAAGTGACGTGCTCCGCCCCCGTCGCCCTGCCAACTTTGGCTCCACCCTTCAGATAGAGAAGCAGTTCAGATACATTACAAAAGCGATCAAACCGTAAACTAGATAGCTCTACTGTACTTATTTCATCTGTACCCTCATTCATGAACTACAGCAAAAGCTTTGCGTATGCTCACCGGTTGGAGGGCATGATAAGAGATTCTGTTTTGGTCATCCTGCCAGTAGGGGGCAATCTCTCCATGAAAGAGTCCATGTTGTCCATCATCTCCAGTTCTGTTGTAGGGGTCACAGCCTCAGGATGACCCTGACAGCCAAGAGACACACACACTTAATAAAATGTAAGGAACACGCACGTAATGAAGCATGTGTTTGCACAAAGGTGGATACTTGATCTTAAAGAAGACGAGTAAATCTGTACATACTTTATCTTATATTCAGTAAATATCAGAACATACCAGAGACACATTATCTGATTCATTATCCATCTGAAACTTCCCACCTGCAGCTCTCATTTTATCAGGATCCATCTGAACAGAGAGAGAGAGAGAGAGAGAGACAGAGAGAGACAGACAGAGAGAGAGAGACAGACAGAGAGAGAGAGACAGAGAGAGACAAACAGAGAGCTGAGGTTTTTGTAAACTAGCCTACACTTGCTCTTAAAAGGAAACAGTTTCTTATAAATGAAGTCTTTTTTATTATTTTTAAAACTCAGTTGGTTTACTCATCAGGTTATTAGTAATTATAATTAGCTTTAAAGAAACACAATTTCCCCTCTTCAGTGTAGGTTCCATACTTAATTATCTGCAATTAAAACAAGCTGTGAGAAACACACATACAGTATGTATTGTAATAAGGTTCTATGTCCAGCCCAGATTATTTTATTCATTTGGATTTTTGGGAAGAAGGTAACAAAATAAATATGGCACTTTACTCTAGGTTCTAGATAAGTCTGTGGTATGTGATGCCTGTTTAATCACGTGTGTGTTCTTACTGGACTGGGAGGCTCTCTCTGACTGCGCACACTGTGAATGCTTCCGATCTCTGTTTGAGAGCTGGACAGAGAAATCCCTTCGAAATATGGCCTAAACAGACACGCGCGCACACGCACACGCACGCGCGCGCACACGCACACAACCAGACACGCGCACGCACACAACCAGACACGCGCACGCACACAACCAGACACGCGCACGCACACAACCAGACACGCGCACGCACACAACCAGACACGCGCACGCACACAACCAGACACGCGCACGCACACAACCAGACACGCGCACGCACACAACCAGACACGCGCACGCACACAACCAGACACGCGCACACACACAACCAGACACACACACACAATAAAGAGATGAGCAAAAATAAAATATAAACAACTGTTTTCACACATCTTAATATTAATTATGGACTTAAACAGATTAAGTTCTCGTACTTGAGTTTGGGTTTCGGGGTGCTGAGAACACTTTCATCATCGTCCAGGTCCGGTCCACTGTCACTGGGATTCTCAAAATCCAAACTCTCCAGATCCAGATCTTCCTCCACCTCCGGAGGCGGTTCGGCCGGGTCCTGCTCTGAGTCCAGCACCTACAATCACAAAAACTCAACATCAGGCTTATACCTGTTCATACCTTTGTACTGTGTTGACGTGCCGGGCAGTACAGTGAGGAAATGTGATACGGAGCACAGGTTACATAATACACGGACTCAGCTGCAGGAGAATCCGTCTCAAAGCACAGCTTGATGTTGTGAATATTACCAGTGTGAGTGAAAATCAATCCTGGACTCGTAGATATCAACGCATTTCTGCATTATGTAAAAAGGAAACACAAAACCTTTGTTGTTGCTCACAGAGCGTACAAGATTTCCTGTAAGAAAATATATTTGTAAGGGATCGGATGATTTCAGAATAAGAATTAGCATCTGTCAGAACAGGAAGTAACCTGAGCTGAGTCATGTTTCTGTCCCACTGGTCGCTGCGCATCAGAGCGCACTTCCTGTCCTTGACAATGGAACTGACCTCTGAACCCGAACTAACGCATGTTCAACAACTGGAATACTATAAGGTTCCCACATCTTTTGACCATATGCAATTGAATCCTATATATGTTATATATGGTCCATACCATATAAAATGCATATGTATCTTTTTGATACATTTCTTCACAATGCAATCTGTACCTTTGGTTTCTCTTTCACCATCTCTGTTTGAAACATAAATTACAGGCTACTTTATGTATTTTCAAGTCAAACGAAAATGAACAAAATAAAACGTTATAAAAAAGTCAATTATAAACAGTCCCTATATTACTATAGAGACCATACTATGTACTGAATACTCTGCAGTTTCAGAACAATAAACTGTGTTTATTGTTAAAAATCATGTAAAAAACAGAATGAAACATGACCTCACTACATTTGTCGTTATGCTACACCCAGTGGTGTCCAGTTCTGGTTCATTCGTCACATTGAAAACAGAAGGTCAATTTAAGTGCACTGCATTGTGGGATACAGTATTGTGTGTGATGTTGTTCCATTGTAAATGGCACATTTGGTCATCATGTATTTGATGCATACAGAAAACTCACGCTGTGCATAATATACATAGTATTATATAGATCAAAAAGTGCTCCTGGTTGTAGGTTCGAGTCTCAGGGAACACACACTGATCAAATGTATAACGTCAATGTACTGTAAGTCACTTTGGATAAAATGTAATGAAAAGAGTATGCTAGCATGCTAAAGCCAACGTCCTTGTTCAACTAAGCAGAACTCAACTGCGCAAGATCATCGGCTAACAGGGATTCAATTTCCGTAGCAATGCTGATGGTGCAAAGCTAAATTAGTCTTTGGAGTCGGGCAGGGGGTGACCCCTGTGTCCACAGACTGTTCAGAACCATACAACATTATCACACAACTCACCCTAAAACTATACAATGAATTAATAGAAGGTAAAATATTAAATTGATCATCGTGTCAGAAGTCAGAGGTGTAAGTTACTCGAAAGAACATTAGTTAAACCCAAACTAACTTGCAAGTAACACACATTTGGTCTGCTGTGAAGAAAAAAAGCCATATGCTACAAGAGTGTACAAATCTTCAGAGGTCACTGCACACGTCAAAAAGCACAAGCTAACATGTCGCACAACAGCTAGCCTAAGGGCCCTCATCAGACACGTAAATATGAGGTCAAATTAACACACCAAATTACCCTTTAAAAACCTTTTATTATAGTACTGTAAGCATATTGTACTTTATTCTTACTGTTAAATATTATCCTAAATATATATTTTCAATAAATATGATATTGAATGGCTTTATAACTGGCTAGGAAATATGGGTGGAGTGAGTGGAACAGACACAGCAGACACGGGGGTGAAGCCTAGCACCACTATAGTCGACTGCCGTAATGCCGGTGTCAGGATCTAAAGTGCTCACGTGCATACAGTATATTCACTCACCTCATCAGAAACTCTGAAGCGTTTGAGTAACGCTACAACACGCTGCTTAAAGTTCTGCTGCTAATGGAGAGACAGAGAGAGAGAAAACACACACACACACACTCAAATGAACAGCTCATTCACAACAAGAAAGATTGTATTAATCACTGAATAGTCTTAAAGCGATAATTCACCCAAAACTGAAATCATTTACTCACTCTCACATCATTACCAACTTGACATGACTTTATTCTTCTGTGGAACACAAGAAAAATGTCTCAGTGGTTTTGTGTCCATACAATGGAAGTCAATGGGTGCCACTGTTGGTTGGTTACATACTTCAAAACATCTTCTTTTGTGTTCCTCAGAAGTTCATACAGGTTTGGAATGACATGAGGGTGAGTAAGAATTTTTATTTTTGGGTAAACTATCCCTTTAAATGTTCCTCTAGGGTTCCTACCCTGGTAATGGACGCTGTCCGTACAATAGACCTCCTCTGCTTTTTGGGCTTCCTTATCTCGTACTCATCATCCTCTAGATCCTAAGAAACACACACAAACAGGAAGAGCGATGTGAATCGAACCAACAACCATGCAGTACCTGCTGGAATGAAGCTACAAGAACACAGCTGTGTGTGTGTTTGATCTTCACCTGTCCCTGTGCTGCATCATCACTGGCCTCTTGCTCTGAGGAGAAGCTTTCATACTCTTCCTCAGAGTAATTATCTGCCCAATCAAACACAACAGCAGCATTATATAACATACAGCTGAGGCACAAGACAGGCAGAACAATGCATGCGTGACTGAGGACGATGTTTACCAGAACATTTGATTTTCTGTCCCAAAATGGCCGCTTCCTCATGGTCTATTGGCTGACTGGACAGTGAATAGATCCAAATATCTGCAACCTTACCCAGAAACTCCTTCTGAGTGCTACACAGAGCCAAAACCTGCCCACCTTCTGCAGGGTGCTGCATTACCTTCACACACACACACACACACACACACAATGAAACAAGTTAGTGTGTGTGCTTCAGTCAAACACCAAACTCTATACACTTTAGAGAGAAATCAGAAATACCTCTGCCATGTCTATAGAACCAGCAGCCAATGTCTTGTAACCCAGAATCGTTCGGTTTTTGTACCTCTTTCTCCTCTGAAGCAGGATTTGTAACTTATTCCCCTCTCTCTTTAGAAAATGAGGATACTGCTCACAAACACAAACATGCACACACGAAAGAGAGAGAGAGATCAGGATCAACACTAATTCATTTATACTCTACAACAATTTGATGTACAGGCAGATGATGGTGTCTTGAGAGGGATATTGGCTTTGTTCCATAACCTAGTAAGCCGCCTACGCAGAAAACATCGGACTCCCTGCTGATGCAAAGGCTGTTCTTAGATACATTCATTGGGCTGAATTCCAAGGCAGCTTTTTATGCATTCTTTGTGGACAGCGCAATCCCATAATGCTTTATCACACTCCATAATAAACATCCTTTGGCTGATGCAGCCGATATAGAATAACAAACATATCACTTTTGAGGCTCCGTTTCAGTTTGTGCTGCCTTATGAGACAGCTGTCTAGGTACATAGTACGCATATCAAGGCATCTCACTAGGTTTTAGAACGCAGCCGTTGTTTTGAGAGTCATTTATGAGTGATGTATTTAATAACAATCATTGGTTTTCACCTGAAGTGAAAATGTGAGCGCAAGATCCGTCTCCACCCCACCAGCAGGGGGAAGCACGATCTCATGCGAGCGCAGGATTCGCTTCGAGCCCTGAAAAGATGCAAACAGTCACTTCACCCGTAACACTGCAGCTCAAAGCACAGGACATCCCACAATGCTTTGCTCTGACAAACCGGTTCACTGCTTACCTGAATTTTAACCGCAATGACAACAGAAATCAGTTCCTTGTCAAGTTCCTTCATCACAACTAGCTTCTTCAGCGTCAGACTGCACAACCTACAAACAAAAGCAGCTTTAGTTACAAACATACACAAGTTTACATAACAGTCAATGTAATAAACTGTATAACGAACGAGTGGAGCTTGAAGACTTGCCATATTGTCCATCATTTGCTGGTGACGGGTGAAATATTAATTAAATATAAAGGTAGGGTAGACAATTTCAAGGCTAGCAATAGCAAGCTAGCTTAAAAAAAACAGAAGAATATCTTATGCTTATATAAGACAAGTGCTTTATGATCCTGTGTGTTCTTCCACAGAAGATATATATTTATATAAATATATTTACACCTCTTTACTTAGTAATCACTATCAGGATGTGAAGAGACGTTTCTGGATGTTTGTGGAACAAAATTGACCACCCTGCCTTTAAATGTTTACAGTCAGGTGTACATTTATATTACAAACATAAATTACAAACTTTCTCTGTTGTACTCCACTGAGGAAAAACAACAGATGGGCAAGAACATTGTGACAGAATTTCTGTTTTTTTTGTCCTGTTTTTAGAGAAACTATCCATTTTAATCTTTAGTCTGGGACGATGAAGCCCTCAGAGGCTGTTTGTAAATGTTTGTAAATATGATCTGTGTGTTTATGTGGCAGATCATTCTGTTTTCAAAGTTCTGCCTTTCTGTCCAGGTTTCCTATCAGTAAATAATGACCGTCAAAGAGAGAGTTTCTCACTTCTGAAGAACTAAACCAAAGTCCAGATGAAGCACTTACTCTGGCGCACATACACAGCTGGCTGGGATCTTTAAAACTCTACAGCATAAACTGATTCAGGTCTGACAAAGCTGAATACTAGATTCTGTATCAGATTCCAACTGGGACACATCAGTCCAGAAAACAGCTGGAACTCTTGGGGCTACAGTGGGATTCGTGGAATTAGGTCCCCTGGAAACACGTACGCACACAATTTACACAAACTTTCCACTGAAAGCACGTTACTCTAACCAACAGCATCTGTTTCAATAAGCCAACACTGACCTCATTCTGTTAAAACACGACAACATTTCTCCTTCTCGCACCCTTTTAAAACACACAAGCACGTTTCAAACCTGCTGGAATGTTGTATTCCACCAAAGATTTTTCCGTGACACCCAAAAATGATCATGAAATAAAGGACTAAATCATTCCACATTTGCACCAAAATGCAAAAAATTTGAGGATTTAAAAGATTATTTCACACAATTTAGTTTTTTTTGTCATTTCATAGCCCCTGGTCACCATTCACTACCACTGTGTGAAAATACACGATACCATCACTTATCACACCCCATCATGTCCCCCAAACATGACCGATTTTATTTTTCACTGGAACACAAAAAGAAATGTTTAGCCAGATAACGCTGCTTTATCCATACGAGACCCGGCTACCAAAACAATCATCATAAAACATCAAAACAGCAGCTCACATGATGTTCACTTCACCCCTTCTGGAGATACACAATAGTTTTGCTGGAGGAAAAGTCAGCTGTTATGTTCTTTGTTATGTTCTTCTCATATTTGGAGCTTGACAGTCAAGTCACCTGACATTGTGAACTTGCCCAAAATCCCCCTTTGTGCTCGAGAAAATCACAGGTTCAGAAAAACATGAGAGTGGCTGAAATGACATGTTTCATTTTTCTGTGAACTGTCCCTTTAAGAACAGACTACAGAGGGTGAATCACAGAGAGAGAGAGAGAGAATGTCAGTAATGCAGGGGAAGAGATGGAGATGAATCAGTGTTGTTAGGAATGTGGCTGTGGGAAGTGATCAGGGGACCAGAGAGGCCCCTGAGGGCCCCTGACATCAGCGCAGCCGGAACAGAGAGAAAACTCAATGCAAAACAGATCCACATGAACGCACCTAATAGAATATTAATGAGAAATGTTTTATGTATTCAAATCACATACCAGGTACTGTGAGGACTAGGAAGACGCTGTGTGTGTGTGTGTGTGTGTGTGTGGAGCACACAGTACAATCTCTCTGCTCTCTCAGTCATTTAAAGGCTGGTATTGTTCAAGCATCACTTTTTTTGACACACACACACAGATAAACAAAAGCCATTCTTCTCTGCTGAGGGATTAGCATGCTAACTTTGGCCACAACAAAGAAAAACACACAGGGCGGCTCTTCAGATTTCACACACACATTTTTTAGTTTCTCTCTGTCAAACACACACAAACTCTGATTGAAACCTATTTCACCACATGCATTAATAGATTGTTTCTGTGACCGTAGTCAATGGCCTCAGGAATTCTCTTCAGGAGATCTGTGCTACAAAAAATAATCACAATCTGTGAATCCTCAGAATGAATTTTACAAACAGAAATATTTATAAATAAGATGGTTTCACACTACAGTAAGATACAGACAACAGGGGCAGTTAAATGTTGATGAAGACAATCAACTTTCAAAGCAAAATCTCACTTTTTTACAACAATTTTGGGGTGAAATATGTTCTGTAGATTTCTTAACAGTCTGCATAAGATTTACTCTCGGAAGTAAATCTATCTAAGAAGTATTTGTGTAAACACTTCTTGAAGTGTGTATATAAGAAGTTAAAAGTAGTTAACAGAGTTATTATAAGGGTGTGCGTGTGTGTGTTTCTCTTGGACAGATGCTGCAGGGCCTTAGGAAGCAGAAAGAATAAAACAATCAATTTTATTCGTTTCTCATCAGAGAACTACAGCTTCCATCATTCCCAACTCAAGTTACACGCGCACACACACACACACACACACACACACACACACACACACGAGCAGTTACACGCTCCTACACACACACACACACGCACACACACACACACAGTTACACGCTCCTACACACAGTTTGTCTGCACTGTATCTGCTTCATCTGAAAGGTGAATGCTGGAGGTTATGATGATGGTGCTCAGGTTACAGGCCAGACAGATAATCTGCTGCATTAGAGATCACATGATCTCACACATTCATTTCATAACCCTGAGAGCACATTAACAGCTTTAAACCGGGGGTGTCGCAATACGCTGGTATTGGCAATAACTGTGATATTAATAACCATGAGTATTGATCTTGTGGTGTATATATTGTAATATTGTAAATAATTCTGCAACAGTATCTGGTTGCCACGCCAACACATTGGGTGGCACCCATTTACCTTTTTGCCTTAAAGAGTCACAAGGGTCAAAAACTCTCTCTTCCTTCCTACACTCGTATTTTAAAGGTGATTCATTGGTCAAACTAAAAAAACAATAAAGAAAATCAAAAATGAACTGGTAGCATTATTTTATCTTAAACAATGTTAACAGATACCATGATAATATCTTTAGCTTAAATTCTTTGGGCCATAATAACTGTGTAATGAAAATCTGATACTGTGATATCTGATACTCCATACATAAAGTATGCAGTACACAACGGCATCACACAAGCAACCATAGATTATATCAGAAAATGTGACATATGAAATAAAGCTGAAGTGTTGCTTTTGTGTCAGTAGTGATACTGTAATACAACAAAAAAAATTGTATTGTAATTTATAAGTAAAGCCTTCTGCAGATTGACTGCCCAAAAATTACAACATACAGCAAAACATTGCTTGATTAATTTAAACATCCCAACCCACCTGACACAACAACATTGTCTCACCCAATGGCATGGATTTAAGGCGGGACTACCTGTTGTTTTGTACACGCCAAAGATTGTGAAGGGTGCCACAACTGGTGTACAAATTACACACTGCGCCTTTAAATACAACATGCATGCGTGTGTGTGTGTGTGTGTGCCTTTAAGAGTAGGTGAGGTTTAAAAGGGACATTTCCATGCTGTGTGTGTGTGTGATCTCATCTGAATGATGGTTTAAATATTTGCTGCGTGTTTGAATGCTAGTAAACCCCAGAGAGCTGACCCACATTCACAAAGAACACACACACACACACACGTCCAATAACACACACTTCTAATAAGGTCAGTTTCATTCTAATTAGCGCAAAGCTTTAAATTCACTTGATGGAAGTCTTAAGCAACATCACTATTAATAACACATGACCACATGACTTCCCAGCATATAGAGAATGTTCTCAAAAACACTGGCTAACATTCTCTAAAGGTTCTCTCAAAGTTTTAAAACGTTCCTGCAGTAACATTAGTAGAGCGTTTTTAATGCTATATATCATATCAAAAACATTATTACTACTTTGTCAGTGGAACGTTTTATGTTACAGAATTGTTTGAATGACGTTGTTATAATCAAGAAATAATGGTACCACAATAAATAAAACTGGACGTTTTGAACATTCCTAAAACTACAACATAAATCAAAACAACACATTTAACGATTTTATTAATTAATGGAAATATTAAGAAACATTCCTACAACCTAAAACTGCTAGCAGGGTTGTGGAAAACAGCCTAATGGTGCCGTTCAAAAGTAGAACCACATTAAAATCCCAGAGTATCCCAAAACTGGGATTAGTTTGGAAATAATGAAGCTTGCAAAAGTTACAGGATTAAGAAAACAAACATTAACCCTGTTGATTCTTAGTATAAAAGGTCAAACCTGTTTCTGCTAAACACGCAAGATCCTCCTGGGAACGTTCTTGAATCACGCTGGGAGAACATGAATCATCAGGTCTGGCACAAATCTGCACAGCCCATTAAAACAAAAGCACAGACCTGATGCTAGGAAATCCTAAAATGTGTCCCCTGAAATAAATCACTTAGTCATTCAAAAAGAGGCGCTCTCAGATTTATTAAGCCAAAAGTGTTGATACAACACAAATACAGTGACAGCTGAGCCAGGAAAACTGCACACAAATGCACTCTGGACACTGTCTTCATTTCTTACTTATCTGAACTTCTAAATAAGGTTTTTGAACTTCAGAGAAATTTTAAAATGTGGCAGAGGCTCAAGATAACCGGTAGTAATCGGACCCGAAAACTGTGTGTGTATGTGCGTGTGTTCTTGTTTTTCTACCAATGATGGTAAAAGTCACACGCACCTACATTGTGGGGACAAGCCAGCGGTCCCCACGAGGAAAACGGATTATGAAAAATATTAAATAAAACTTTTTTTTAAAATGAGGGCTCAGGGGTAGCGTGATGGATAGGGGATAATAATATATGGTCTGTACAGTATAAAATCATAATGTCTATGGGTCCCTGCAAATAGAAACCTGTGTGTGTGTGTGTGTGTGAGAGAGAGAGACAGAGAGAGAGATAAACTGTAGTTCATGTACAGTAGAACTGAATTATCGTAATTGATTTTGCACTGAGGAGAGTCCCCGTCCTGCATGACAGACAGAATAAACTAAGCCTGATCCTCTTAACACAGACAGACAGAAGAGATCCAGTTAACTTAAGCCTTTAATACACCAGAGAAGATAAACCGATGCAAAGAGCAGATCTCTCTGTCACAACAGCACAAGAACATGTTTATCTGCCTGCACTTCGTTTACCCAATACAGCTCATTAGTCACAGTTGTGTGTGTGTAAACATCCAGAGAGCTGCAGTTAAACACGAACACATGCTGGAAACATATTCCCGCATCTCTCTTTTTCCTCCCTCAAAAAAACTGACCTACATTTTCCTACCATCTGATTGGATAATACACACAACACAAAAATGCTGAGCAAACGCACAAGCATTCCCTCACATTCCCTTTTTGGGATTTGTGTGTCTACAACTGTATAAACACCCCAAAACAACTAAAATATACAGCGGCCTCAATAACTATTCAGAGCTTTTGATGCATGAATTCTGTTGCATTAAATACATTGCAATTAAATATATGCATTGCATTGCATGTTTTCTCTTTTTTTTGGCCAAAGAATCACGTTCAAAATATGAGTGTAGAGAGAGAGAGAGAGAGAGTTTGTAAACATTGTTACTCTTAAGACGAAATGTTAAATGGGTGCAACAGCGCCACCTACAGTGTTGGAGTGTCAACCAGATACTGCTGCTGTAATACTCATGATATTATCATGCGTGTAGTATTAACACAATATTAGTAATTAATATCAATAATCACGGTTATTATTATCAAGGTTATTCCCAATACCAGTTTATTGTGACACCTCTAGCTGATAATAAACAAACAGTGTTAAATTCTCATTAGAATAAAGACACACCTGTACAAGACAGGTGAGTTCTATGTGGTCACGCAGGTGATCAGAATGTCTGTGCTAGTTTTGCATTCTTGATACCCATAATTCATTGCGGCTGGCACACACACGGACTTCTGGGAAACAGCCGGTCACGGTCCACAAACCAGCTATTTTTGTCTCTGATGTGTGGACCCTACGAGGTCCCCAGGCATCTGTTCTCTAGGGTGTGTGGAGATGCCAGTTTGGTCTGGAATCTTCTGAATCTCTGGACCTCACAGTAACGTCGCAGGCAGAAGTTGTGCTCACTTTTTATTTGGAAGAAAACATCAGTGAAACAGTGCATCCAATCCAAACAAATATATCAATGCAAATGGATTAGGAAGTTATAAACATTGTGATGTTACACATGCTGGATCTCTGGTCACTGTTTTGTTATGCAAGCAGAAATTCGAGGCCTCCCACCTCCATACCATGTAGTCCTACAAGTACAGTTCATACAGACATTTTCTTGTGTTTTATAAACAATGTATAACTTTAATATCCGAAGTAAATTGTACAGTGTATAAAGTTGTGAAATTTAAAAAGAAACCGTATTTTGAGTGGTAGTCAAGTCTGGAGTAGCTTAGTGTAGCAAAACTAGCTAACTAGTGTAACTAAACAAGCTTGCGTGTATTTTATTTAGACCAGTTTAGAATAATGTATTGTAGAATAGTGTATTTAGTCCAGTCTAGTAGTTAAATCTACTCTTATATCACCTGGTTTAGTTCAGGGTATGAGGGTAAACACCAACTGAAAATCGACTTTATTTTGAGTCACATGCAAATAATTTACAAATGAAGACACCAGCACAACTCTGATAAACAAGACCAGACACTAACGTGTGTTCACCTCAGCTGTAAATAAAAACGGATATACCTGCAAATTTCAAACAGATGTTGTTTAGCACAAATTACAACAGACAGGTGCTAACAAACTACAACATAGAGATATCAGCAAACATTCAGAAATAAACTAGAGGAACGTTATGGCCTGCATGAGAGGCTTCTGAACTGAGTTTCTGCCTCAGTGTCTTAAAAACCTTCAGACTGGACCAAAGTGAATCCAGCTGGAACAAGAACCAAAGACAAATAGAGAACAAACACACACACACACACACACACTTGCCCCTCTTCCTACAGTAGGTGCTGAGTAAGCAAAAAACTGCACACCAAATGTGTGTCAGCTCTGGCTCTGTCAAGCGCACAGAAACTGGTATCTGACAAATATTTTAACATTTAAAGCTGCAATCCGTAACTTTTTTTATTTGGGTTAAAAGTAAACAAAAATCAGTAATTGAGCAAATACATAATGGACCAGCGTTTAAAACGACCTCCCCACCTTACCACGATTCACAGCGGTAAGTTTATAACAATGATTTATAAGTTGAGCTGTCAGGTTCATTTTCCAGGAAATGTCAGTTTGTCTTCATTTGACTTCAACATACGTAATGAAAAGTACGTGAAGTAAACTGCAGTTTTATGTTTGTATGTCAGTAGACAGGCAAAAGTTACAGATCGCAGCTTTAAATATATTACACAATTTAAAACAAATAAGACCTACATGAGACACTTTTATAAAATACACTAATTTACATATAAGAGGTAATAAATACTAGGACATTTAAAGTCAAAGCATCTGCTATCAGTCCAAATCAAGGACACACGCACAATGGCGCTCCAAAGCAAAACAGCTCTTTTCCATATAAACAATAAAGCAATTTATTCCGCTGCTGTCAGTGTGTGTAAGAATGACTGTGGGCGTGCTCAAGACAAAGACGCGACTGTTTCTACCCTCAGTGTAAGACCGCAGCGCACACACACACTACCGACACACACAAATATGACAGCCTAGCACAGCCTGTTTAGAGAGAGAGAGAGAGAGAGAGAGAGAGAGAAAGAAAGAGAGAGAGATTGTTTCAGAAACAATCTTCAGAAAACAAAAGGAATGCCAGGAAGTTGTGCTTACACAGCTGCGCTAGTCACAGTAAACACTAAATTTGCATTTAAAAGGTACGATAAGCAGTTTCTGAGAGGTTAGCGATAGCAGGCTAGCTTTGAAAGCATAAGATCCCGCCCTCGCTTTAAAACGCTCTCAAAAGCCACGCCTCCTCCAATCATGTGCAGAGGTATGCATATACATAGTTTGACAGGCAAGTAGGACATCCTATTATTGCATTTGGACCGAATGCAATGATTGGACAACATTTTTTTGGTTCTGCACCTTCCACAGAGGAAATATATTCATATTTAGACCACTTTTACTTTTAACCAGTACAGAAAAATGTTTCTGGGAAAGATCGCCTACCCTGTCTTTAAACCTCTGGTGGTGTGTTTTGCTCTACTTATAACTTTGGTTACTATTTTGTGGCAAAATTGGTCACAGTTCGTTTTTTTACAGCCACTCTTCTCGGACTTTACAGCCCACGTCCTCTGTGAATATGAAATGAGAAACAGCAATTTGCCGCCCGTGCATCAAAAACAATCTCTTAACAAAACAAAAACGCATTACATAAAAAACTACACTGATAAGAGAAGATCAGAGGGAAATAATCAGGGGTTTGTTATACACTTCAGCGGGACAGGTTCAATGGCAGATGCTTATATGATGCAGATATTTGTATTGTTTTTATTTTGCCATGAACTCTTTTTAACACATTAAACCTTAAAACAGCATCTTAACTTCCTGGATCAACAACACCCATGCAGAACACTCATAGGCACAGCGCTAACGTAACACAATCTCAAGTTACACAAACACACAGTGTGTAACATGCTTTCCAAACGACTTGCTCTGACTGAAAACACGAAGTAATTACATTCAAGTTAACTGGCTTTTCTGCTTAAGCTGTTTCATATACTCACAGTTTAGTGTCTGTGAGATCTTATCGGTCCGTGTGTCGTTTTGACAGCTTAATTGGATGTCAGATTTATGATAGCTACCTAATATTAAGACCTCTGAAATCTATCAGATTTATCAACTGTCTGTGTGTGTGTGTGTGTGTGGGTGTGTGTGTGTGTGTGTGAGACCTATTTAGCTGTTAGTGAATATGAATGATGATTCGGCTTATTAAAAATAACAAATATTTAATATAAATTCATTAAGTCTCTTCACTAACACATCAAAAGGTTTATGAACACACACTCAACACAAGATAACAAGATGTGTGTTGCAGAATGAGTTTTCAGTAACAACTTGAAACTATTAACTAACCGCTGACCTAAAAGATCCAAATTAATTTAGTTATTGAACTAAAACACACCCTTAAACACACTCTACACCTGAGATGAAATGTGTGTGTGTGTGTGTGTGTGTGTTTTCGGGGTTGTTGTACTTCTGTCACAAAAAAGTATCTCAGACAGGGATGCCCTCCCACTGCACGCCCACAGAGAAGCTCTGAAGACCAGTTAACTCTGAACACCAGCAACAACAGGTTCATTTCAGTCATTTACGTGTGTCATAATGCACCCTTAGCTTTAACAACGTGCGTTAATAATCGTAAATATAAAGATATTTCTTACACATACACAAATGTTGTATAAATGTAGTGACCAGACAAAAGGTCTGAGGTAGTGAATTTTTTTTATCTCACGTTCTTCTCATTTATCTCTCTATCTGCTCTGGTTTAAGGTCGCTCCAAACATGAGGACACCACCCTCAGCTCAACATCAGAGGACAGAAACCAGAACAACCTGCACGTACGGTGCCAGTATAGCTCGTTTTATTAGCGGTTTCTCTGTTCCAGGAAGGCACGTGGTGGTTTGATCCAATTTGTGGCTTGTGATAAACGAGAGAAAGTGACAAAGAGAAACAGAAGGAAGGAGAGAGAGAGAGAGAGAGAGAGAGAAAGAGAAAGAGAGAGAAAGAGAGAGAACGCGTATGTGCTTTCATACCATGATGACTCACGGCAGAACATAAGGGAGGCATTGTGAGTTTCGGAACATTTTTCCTGGTGGTACCGGTGCAACCACCGGGATCACCAGCTCCGGAACTGTGACGCCGTAACAGCCGGACCCCTCCGGCTAACCGGGTCATAACAAACCGCGCGTGCAGTCTCACCCGAGCTGCGCGCTGACGTCACCAGAACCTAATAGTTTGTTTGTTTGTCCTCGCGGACACAACAGAAATGACAAACCCCAAACAGTACGAATGAAATGAACTGTGACGTTGTGTAATGGTGATAGATACCCGGCCGTGTCACATCTAAAAATTGTAATGACCGTGAATGACACGGAGAGGCGTGAAAACCTGCAGAGCACCGGGCTAACGTCGGTGGGTTTGCGCCAACGCGATCTGATGCTGACATCGGTCCCATTACACCCGCGACTGATCATCGGTGCACCACACTGCTAGTCTGATAGTCTAACTAGTTCACACACCCTTTCTGCGTGTGACACACAAGCACCACTCCCTGCCGCCCTGCACCTGCTCGCCCGCCCGCTAGTAACCCACTCGGGCTACCGATAACGCACGACTCTCACCTGGGGATGCAGTTTGGAGAGGAGCCGTCTATCTCCCAGGTGGCGAACAGGTTCATAGGCACCGGTCTGTTCAGGGCCCCGCTCCCGGGAAAGCTTAACCGGCCACTTCTCTCCGCCATGCTCGCCGCTGGTGTCCCGTTCACCTCCACCCGACACAGTGAGCAAACTTCTTCCTCCGGATCGCGCTGAATTGAAATCCCCCAGTGAAACGGCTGTTTATCCAGACGGGCTGTCATTCAGTTATCGTCATTCGGTTCGTGTGCCGTTTCGGCAGGCAGCTTCATGTCGCCGCGGTTCGTCTCGCAACGGAATATCCACCGAGCGCTCCGAACGAGAAACTGCAGCAGCGGCGCTCTCTCGCCGCAGGAAGTCACGTGACGCTCGCGTTAAGCCCGAGGACTCGCGGGTGCACCCGTTCACCTGGCTCGGGACGGCTAATAAACGGGGCGTCGCTTTTGTTTCTGTCAATGTGCGAACTATAAACACATGCATTGTGTAAAAACTGCATTTTAACATCCTTAATCTTAACTTGAGAGGAATTTAAGATTACTGTTTGGAAAACACTTCATTTAAAAACCTAATTATTGCAGAATATATATAACATGTAAAATAAACACACATCATTTAAATCAGCTCTTTAAACAGACTCTCACACCAACAACAATCTGGTATTTTTATTGTCGTGTATAAAACTAAGGGATAAAATTAGAGATCTGAGGTCATTAAGAAATAACAGAACACACAATGGAGAGTTTAGTCGTGTTGTGTATGAATAAACTATTTTGCGTTTAATATAACGCAGCTGGCATCATATTCAGGAGCTGTGTGATAAGGGTTTGGAGAGGACAAAAGTGTCCCGGTTATTAGTACAGTAATAAACTGTTTGGCACCTATCTGCACTGTTCGTGTGTTTATCAAACATCATGTTGCTGGGTAGTTTATCACCAGAAGAGCTCAGTTCATAGAGATCTGATCTCAATGCGCTTCTGGTGTTTGTTTGAAGTTTGATTTTATCTGTTTGCCCTTGAGGTCCAAAGCATTGTCGCATTGTAAAAGGACATCAGCTTTACGAGCAGAACGTGGGACGAGCAGATAGAGTCAAAGAAAGTGTTTACCAGGAAACTCGTAGCTATATATATATATATATATATAATCACGGATGAACATATAAATATATAAAAATACAGATTTCAGGTCTGCTTCTCGTAATTACGTATTGACCGGATCAATAACTCTTGTTTGCCCCGTGTGCATGTATATCTCTGTACACTATTGATTTTTAGACAGATTTCCAGCCAGGCAACCAGTCTGTGGGTTAAACGCAAGACAAAATCTGAAAAATCGAATAATAATCAAATTTATTGTCAGTAAAAAAATCAAACGTGCCTATAATAAACATTAAATCAGTTTGGTAATGAACAGTTACGTGCGGTTGTTACAAACACAAACTCATCTTTTCAAAGGAAACAGCACCTTCTAGTGGACGGAGCTCAAACCAGCAGACACAACAAGACCTATTATTAAAATCTGTCTTTTTCTATCCCTGGTAATCTTTAACTTTTTTGGGGTTAAAAATGAACACAAATCAATTGAAGTAAATGACAGATCAGTGTTTTGTACGATCCTTAAACCGATTCACAACGCGAAGTCAATAATGATTTATAATTTGAGTTGTTGGGTCCGATTTCCCAGAAAATCATTAAACAACATGTTATGACGACCACCTAAAGTACCACGTACTGTATGTTTCAGAGATAGCGGCACAGGACAAAGTTACGGATTGCACCATTTTCCAAGTAATTTTAACGTTTAAAATATTACCTTTAATACACTTTCAGCTGAAAGAGTTTGAAACGTATTACTATCAATCATAAAACGTGTTTACAAGTTAAACGTTTAATTTATCAATGTGAATATTACAGCTAACAGAAAGAAAAGCCAGAAAAATTCTTTGCCACCAGTCAAAATTCAGCATGCAATTTGAACATTTTCTCTTATCCTTACAACTTACAGATGAGTTACATTTCTAAAAGCAATAATCATGAAATCACACAATGTCTGTCAAATACCAATATACTTTATTCCAGAGTGTATATACACAGGTTTAACCTTCTATTGAACAACCATAAAGACTCAAGAGCTGGTCAAACAAAACCGACATACAAATTTCTACAGAAGTATTCCAAGTTTACAAAACAAATTTAACAGGATCGTGTGAAAACTGTATTTTTAATCTCAACCCACTCCATTACCTAAACCCACATAGCTCTTTAGCATTAAGAAACAAAATCATCATACACAACTCACTGCCAGTCATTTACACTAAAACAGCACAACTTAACTTTCCACCTGAAGTGAGAAACTGGGTTTCATCAAGCCTCTCTGACACACAGAAACTGAATTCAGTGCTGACTCTCTGCAGAGGCGGACCGGGACCGGGATCGGGACCGGCTCTGTTTCCTGGGAGCGGGCGATGGAGAGCGAGAGGGGGAGCGGTTGCTGTTGGACTTCTTCTCTGGAGTGCGACTGACAGAGCGACTGGGGGAGCGTTTGCTTCCGCGCTGGGGGCTGCGGCTGCGACTGCGTGAACGAGATCGAGAGCTGCTCCTGCTGCGACTGCGACTCCTGCTGCGACTGCGGAAAGAAAAACAGTGAGGTTTAATAAACCGAACAGCTCTGATTGACAGTCACGGGTAGTTATGGGCTACATACTCTCTCTTGCGATCCTCGTACAGCTTGAGTTTGCGTCCATTCAGATCCGTCCCGTCCAGCTTTTCAATGGCGTTCTTCATGTCACTGTGAGACGCGAACTCAACCACTCTGAAAAAAACACAAGCACATACAGTTACATACAGTTGACATTTAAATCAGTCTGTCAACACACACACACACACACGCATGGACTCACCCCTCGTTCTTTTTGCTCCTGTGTGCATCCACAAAGGTAACTTCTCCCACTTTCCGCATCAAGTCCTTCAGATCCTGCAGGTAAAGCATGCAACAGTTAATGACACGCTCTCACAAACGCCAACCGCTGACCCACACACTGCAGCTCAGCGCTCATACACTGCACATACCGCATTCTGCAGCATCTGCTCTGAGAGCTCCACACGTACACAT
>JAZGTJ010004573.1:0-30397 GCA_036877575.1 Botia almorhae
TCTTTATAGGTGATGATAACTTTGGTCGGAAGGTCATTGTTTTTAACGCTTGTCGCATGCCCCCTCAGCATCAGCTGGATCATCACAAGCTACTCATGTAGGCATCACAGCTCTTACTTGGTTCCTTGTATGGTTATATATACACAAAACAAATCATGTGATTTTCTGGTGTTGTAAACGTCTTGGGCATGAGCTTAACACAATATTCTTTCATCCAGAATATTTTTTTTGAATGTAACATTTTTAACAGTTGTTAAAAGATAAACAGCCAATGTTTTTGAAAACTGTTTATATATACACACACATATAGTCACATCAAATATGAAATACTGAGACAGTAGTCTTAGGGTTCAGTTTAGAAAACAATTATGTGAGGGTTAAGCTAATTAAGTAAGGTCAGAAATACCAAAAGAATTTAAGCAGTGAAGAATGTTTAGTTAAGCTATATCAATATAAGCATCTTTTATATAATAATTTTATTTCTCTTTATATATATATATATATATATATATATATATAAGAGATTTCTCTGTATTTTTTTGCAGAGAAATACAGAAATTTCTCTGTAATTTCATACACCCATTTGCTGAGTGTCATGTGCTCGTAGTTTAAGAACACCACAATGTCTTTAGACACACATTTTTAATGAAGTAAAATTTAAAAAAAAATCTTACATTGTTTTTTCAGTTCCCCATTATATAATTCAAGAGTTACACTACTGTAAGCAAAGGTGACATATAGTGATGGGGAACCGAGTATAGGTCTAAATATAAAACAACATCTAGTAGGTCTCTATGAACTCTATAAATAAAATATGTTTCAGTGGTTTTGATGAAGTGTAAAGAGCACTAATGATATCTGATTTTGTACAGGTATTTAAAACAGACTCTTGATAAATATGTGGAGAGCGATTACACACTCATCTACTTCCATCATGGTCTGACTAGCGAGAACAAGCCCTCCCTCAGCTGGCTTCGAGACGCTTACCGAGAGTTTGACAGAAAGTAAGTGGCTTATGCCGCATTCACGCGGCAGACATTTTCTTGCTGTGTGTTGTCGTTCACTGACAGTTGAGTTGCTAATAGTTGTTCCCACTGCTCGTTACTACAGCAACTACAACAAACAATCCAGAGACAGTGCGTAAATGCATAACGTTGGATGATGTGCTCCACTGACTTCATTCTCATTGGTAGTTGCTCTGATAATTTGCATCATGTTAAAGCTTTTCCAACATTCTCACATTGCTGGACACGCCCACATTCTTTCACCAGCAGTCACTGTGGCTCGTGTTACCGAAAGTAGCCAAGCACCCATTGAAATGAGAGATCATGTTGCTGTGTTGCTGCTAGTCACTGTCAGTGTGAACACGTTTAAAAACAAGTTTATAGATTGCGGTAAACAAGACCAAACCTCAGTGGCATTTTTAATCTGAAGTATTACTGTGTCTTCTGCAGGTATAAGAAAAATATCAAAGCACTATATATTGTCCATCCTACCATGTTTATCAGGACCATCCTTATTCTCTTCAAACCCATCATCAGGTCGGTTCCTCTTTATACTGGTGATACTGGACTTCATACTGGTAATACTCGTACCCTGTTTTTTTTTCTGAATCATACAGGCTGTTGTCTGTTTTTACATTTATGCATTTGGCAGGCACTTTTATCCAAAGCGACTGACATTGCATTATACTATACATTGTTTCTGAGTATGTGCAATGCCTGGAATCAAACCCATGACTTTGGCGTTGTTAACGCCATGTTCTAACCACGGAGCATTGCCCTGTACTGAACACCCTGTTTGGTTCTGTTCTGTTCACAGCTTCAAGTTTGGCCGTAAGATCAATTACATCAATTATTTGAGTGAGTTGGAGGAGATTGTGAAGTGTGATCAGCTGGTGATTCCCAACAGAGTCAGAGAGTAAGAAATAAGACACACTCACACACACACGTAATGTACAACACTTGGGCTTGTTAGTCATTTTTATAAGGGCAACAAACTGAGATTCAAGGTTGCAATAAAATTGTTCTTCCTGTAGGTATGACGACAAGATCTGTCTGTCTGTAAAGCCGTCTGTCGTCCCTGGACCGATCTCTCCTCCCCATAGTCCTCCCCTCCCTTACCAGCAGTTTGGGGTCCCTCTGTCAACGTGAGTTTCTCTAGCCCTTTTCCTCTCACAGTTACAGTAACACACACACAATATGTGCAATATGCGCAGCAACTGCCATCTTTGTGCAATACTTCAGTTGATAATGCAATACTGTCATGTATGATGCCCATGTCCTGTTCTGTTACTCTTTGTCTGTATTTATTGTCGCACCTAGTGTTTATTTACAATGGCTGTCATATGTCGACACCAAAATGTATGTTAACAAAAAATATATGTGTCAAAACATTATAGTATAGAAGTTCTTATATTTTTGTCATGTGTTCGAGGGGCTTTGGTTGTTGATATGTGGATCTAGCAAAGTAAGGTTTTTGCTTGTTGTGTGTATTCAGATTACGACAAAGGGCCGCAAACTCTGAAGCTATTCCTCTGGTGATGTGTGATACCATTGGGTTTCTGCAACAACATGGTAGGTGTCTTACTCATTTATCATTTTGATTTTGTTACATTCCTAAATAGACGCTACAGTTACATTAAATACATAATGAGAGCCCATTTGGCCTGCCAAATTTTTTTTGTCTTACCTATTTTATCTTTTTAGGTCTACAGACGGAGGGAATTTTCCGACGTTCTGCAAATGTTTCTCTGGTTAAAGAAGTCAAGCAGAAATATAACTCGGGTATAATCATATGATTATGTGGTGTGTATGTGGTATGCATTTCCTGTTCACAGGAATGATTAGCACTAATCCTCACAATGGTGTATATGCGTGTTTGTGTAGGAGAGGAAGTGAGTTTCTCTCCGGATGATATTCACTTGGTAGCTGTGATCTTAAAGACGTTCCTAAGAGAACTCCCAGAGCCACTGCTCACCTACCAGCTCTACAATGACATTGTCAACTTCCACAGTGAGAACACGTATAGCATTTACATAACACCTCTAAATGCCAGCAGCTTCCAGAAAGCATGCAAAATACGAACAGATTCACACAATCTTATATGGTTTTACTTTTGTTATTAACAGATGTTGACAGCAGATCTCAGGCAGAAGAAATTCAGAAAATGCTGATGTCACTTCCTGAGGAGAACTATGTATCATTGCGCTTCCTTATACAGTTCCTCGCTCAGGTCATTAAATGTTTTTTATATTTCTTTCTTAGGTACTTTTCTCCTGTTTACTACTTTCTCAGTATTTTATTAATATTGATGTGTAGGTATCTGCTGAGAGTGAAGTCAATAAGATGACCAATGCCAACCTGGCTGTGGTGTTTGGGCCCAACTTGCTCTGGGGGCAAGATGCTGCCATGACGCTCAGTGCGATCGGACCAATCAACAACTTTACCCGCATCCTGCTCGACGTGCATCAGGAGGTCTTCACCCAATAAGGAAGAAGCCGAACTCTTCACTTTAACTCCGCCCTCATTTTTGCCTGCCCCCTGCCTCATACTATAGGTTTGCTGCTCTGTTGCTGTGTCCCATCCCTGGTATCTCCTTCTCTGTTGCCAAATGCATTACAATTGTAACTGGGTGAAGCTGCACAGAAAGAATAATAGAGGGTGCAAAATTCACAAAAGTTTAGGCTGTGAGGAAGTTCTGACAATCAGAAAACATGTAGCTACTCATTATGGTACCAGGCAGAAAAATTTTATCAGGTCTTTGTTTTAACAGAGACTTAAGTCAGTAAACCAACAAAGACAAATAGCTGTCTTGTGAATTTTGGGGCTTATTTTGTGGTAGCTAATCAACTGTAGTTCAGATACCGTTTTAATCAGTGTGAAGTTATTGCAGTTCATCTTTTGAGGAGTACAATTTTCATCAATGTTAACCAGAATGCACAATTATAAGCCATAGTGAGCAGAAGCTATGGACCAGTTAAAAGCACTACTTCTCAAACTTGAGACACTTATTTTAAACATGTTTGTTTTATTACATAAAGTATATCATGTTATGTATTGTCTTAAAGAGCTTTTATTCAACTTTCCTTTATATTATATCTTGTATAGTAAATTTTTTTGTAATCTAGTTTATCACTTTCTCTGCATAACTTTTTAGTCTCCGTCATTCTAGGAACGGAGCAGATGTTGTATGGCCAGCATAGTGTATAAACACACATTTCTTCTGTCTCATAGATGTTTCTCAAGGGTAATATTAATTCTAATGCTTGAATAGAATTATCGGGATTCATTTTGAAAACAAAACCTGAACACATTTCAAATCATGGAGCATTTCTCTTCTCTCTGTATGTGTGTAATTGTGTGTGTGATGCTGTTGTATTATTCTAGCCCAGATATTTAATTTGGCCAAAGATTATACTGTTAAAATGTTTATTTGGTAAATTGTATTTGTACCTGGAAGATTTACAGATGGGACAGTGCCATTTCAAACAAAAGCCAAAACTGGGATGGAAAGCAAAGAACAGTTTAAAGTTATTTTGACATTTTAGTAAAATTACTGGTATTGTATCTATGAGAAGATCTGTTGTAGTGTTATATGAGTTATTATCGGTGTATATGTATGGAATGACATAGTACAACAAAATCACAGTTCTTTCACAGGGCTCTGAAGTGGGGGTTCCACATTGGCTTTAATTTGATAAGTGCATATGAAACCATAAGATTTTTGCACAAAAGATGCTTGTTTCATGGGACTAAAGTCCACAAGAACCATAAAGCAGGTACTTGGGTACTAATTATTTAGCATTATTAAGTGTGATATGACTTGCTGTTAAATTGTAACTGTTTACTGTGTCATGTAAACGTCCTATTCATGTCAATACATCCAAGCATTGACATGTGGACCAGTGGCTTAAAGTTTTAGTAAAGCCCCCTCAAACCCACGTGTTTGTGTGCCTTACTGGAGTGAACTGGCGAGTAGCTGTTTAATTCCCCTCTTCTGGACAAATCTGTAAACTTAGTGCCATTTAGTTGTCTGTATGAAAATGTTTATGTGTACTATATGATATGTACTGTGTAGTTCTGGTTTCCAGGTTAAACTTTGCATTACTTTTGTAAAGTTTCTTCCACCTTGGCTGTTAAAATGTATTTCTTTGCTTTTGAAATCTTTACTTTTGTACATCCTTTTGTGAATTCAGAGTAATAAATTGTAAGAGATGGTGGAGGCGCTTTTTGTGTTTTGCTTTTTTGTTTGAGTATTCAAATAGCCATGATAAAAAGCAAATAAACACAGAAGAGTTTTTAAGACGATTAAAATGCATGTCGGTCCCATCAGTAACTAAAACACAACTGTAAATTGAATAAACATGCATATTCATACGTAATTACATATGCAAATATATGCTTTAATTTGGCATGTTGCTTTTGGTAATCCGGATAGATTAAAAATATAAATGATTTGAGGTAGGCTCCATATAATATGAGTATGAATCTCTAGTGCACAGTTCCTGACATCATACAAAGTCTGGACTGATTATTCCTGTTTTATGTGGGCGTGTAAATGGTGTGTTGTAAACAAGTTATACTCCGCTTACATGTGTGCATGTGTATGTATTTGACAGAGCAAGGGTGTGGGCAATGGTAATTTGTGCGTGTGTGTATAAAGTGAAAGGCTTTGTTTGATGGTGTGTATGCATTGTTCTTGTAGGGAGGACATCCTCTGGGTTCGCAGACCCAACTGAAGCTCAGTTTCAGGGGCTGTAGAGCTCACCAGAGGATACAGAGCCTTGTTCAGCTGCAAAAAAACACATTTTTGAATGCCTTCAGCATGTTGCCAGAAGGATTTGTACATTCCAGTAGAATAGCCATATAAAGCATACACCAAGTACTTCTTTGTGCACATTGATATCAGCATGTTTCTTTACCTGTGCCAGGCCTGTGAAGGCCACCCCAAGATTCACTCCATTTTGGTAGAAAGTCAATGTTCCAGCACTTAAGTCCAGCAGAATCCCAATGACTGTATTTTGTTCGTAAAAGGGTTCTGTGTACTTTCGACTCCTTCCATTATGCCAGACGAAGCCTTTGTATGATAGACCCCAACTCTCACTGTCCATACCTTTCAACAAAGACACACTACATATATATAATATTTATACATGTCTATATACTATTTTACACAGGAATTTGTATGCTGGGGGAGGAGGACATTGGTCTTTAAAGAGTAATAATTATCTAATTATCTCCTTAAAATATGGGTGATATATAGAAATTTCGGATGGACATGTACCTCATTGTACTTACCTATGAGGTTAATAACTTTTTTGTCCCCTGTGTGAAGCAGTGCATTTTGGGTACCGACGCCCACCATCACAGAGCTTCCATACAGAGGTTCAAGAAACTCAATCTCCCAGTAATGCTCGCCATGAGTAAAACCTTACACAGAATTCAGTTAATTAAATGTTGAGACTACAAGCTGAACTCTAGAGTGTAATAAAAGCTTTTCCAATTGCTAGTTAAAAATTAACATGCAAGGTTTAGCACAATCTAACATTCACTGTTTACAGTATTATCTCTGCACGTATGGATGGTGTTAAACAGTACCATCCTGATATGTCGTATGAAATTGTAGTTTAACTAACAGACTTTACGAAAAGCCAAAAACAGTTTTTGAAGGCACAAGTCTAACCTTTGGTACCTCTGACCCCTGCAGTGCCCTGACTGTCCAGCAGAGGCCCGACATGGAAGTAAACGGCCTGTCGGCATGGCGACAGGAGAGCGTCTGGGGATTTACTGTTTGGATCCCACTCCCAACTCTCCCATGTGTGATCTCTAAGAGAGCGCAACATTTGTTCTCTACAACAAAAGCAGAGCTATCAGTCACTATACAGCGAGAATATACGTTTTCTATGTTTTTTAAATTGCTTAGATTTAATTGCTTATTCTCGAGAATATACGAGAATAAACAATTTGCTGTCATTTAAACACGTGTATGAGATGATATTAACACGGATATTGTGTCATGCTGACAGTCAGAGAGCTTATATCGGCGCATTCGTGAGCGTACAGTCCAAGCAATTGGATGAGCATGTACACATTGTACTGTGAAGAAAGCAGACGTGACCGTTTCCCCGTGGCTCAACTGGTAGGGCATTGCCGGGGGAGCAACGGTCGAGGGTTCGATTCCCAGAGTGCACATACAGCTTACAACTTAATACACTGTGCGTCGCTTTGAATAAAAGTGCCAAATACATAAACGTAATGTAATACGACTTACCAAGTTATGTAATCCGAAGATAAATAATAATTGGCAGTAAAACTTCATTTGGCGCTTAAAATCCAACTCAGGGTCGCATTAAAGAACAGTGAATACAGCCAGGTTCCTATATCTATATAGACTTTTATGTGGACACAGCTGGAAGACAGGAAACATTGCACAACTGCTGCCAAAACAACGTCTAATTCCGGAGTTACCCTAATATGGACGTGGGTGTATGTTTTTATTTCGACCACTTTACATGTTCTACTATGGCTTCGGCTCTCGTGAATTTTAAATGAGCAAATGTTGACATTTGTTAACAACCGCTCAGTTAAACAGCTTAATTAATATCCATGAGCCAAGCCCTCGCCACACTATTGGGCAAAGTGGAGCAAACGAAGACTCCTAAAGAAAGCCTTAACCATAGTGCAAGTCGTAAACTCGCCTGCAAGAGACACATTGTTCTTTTGCTAGTACAACACGTAAAAACGAAAATCCAGTCGTGTCTGAAATAAAGAAGTTTATTACGCAACATTTACATGCCAAAACTGAGGGGGATAATAACACTTATTAAAAAAGGTCCAGCTCCTACATGACTCACCCACATGACGTTTTAAATGTAGAATGACGAATACAAAGAAAGACAAACATAATGTGCATTTATAGCCTTTTAAAATCCTGACGTAAGGACCGTGAACTTACCTTAATTAATGAAAGGATAAAAGCTCAAATTAATTTTTTGGCATATACAAGCAGCAGGTAAGCAGACACGAACTCACAATTCACTGTCGATGTTCAGTGTAGTGTCATACTAATGTAAACCTATTAAACACTGGAGAGATTTTGAGAATTAATGATGTCAGTGCTACAGACTGAAAAAATCTGCTTCAGTTACTAGACAGTGAGCTGAATGCGTTGCTGTGATGACAAAATAAAAGCTGGTACAGATTCATACATTCATTACAGTAAAATTTAATTACAAGGTTCTGTCTGTCATCTTAATAAATACACATCTGTGGTTTTTATTTTGCTCAGCTTCTTAACAGATGATTGTTATTAAGTGCCTGTGTTTTCCTGAAACCATTGTTCAGTTTTTCCCCTAATAATAATTCCCGTCCCGTGCTAATTTCTCAAGGTAAAACTGACACAAAACATTGTTACTGAGACATCCAACGAAGGATGTTTTATTGGAGAAAACAAAAGTAAGAAGGTTCTGAAGGATCCGATCTCTGTTCTGATCTATTGTAGTGTGTCCACAAACGCATCAAACTCATCCATGTTCCTCTCATAAATTGCCAGTTTCTCTGGAAGAGAGTCCTGCAAAAATGTAAATTGAATATAAAAATGTTTGTCATTTTTTCAGGAGTTAATTTGTTTCTCGAGATGAGGTTGTCATTCCTGTAAATAACCAATAACCGTGTCTACAAAAGTGTGATACAGTGATAATAATACAAGTTTTGCATCAGTTGAAGAATCAGTTACAACATATATAGATACTGTATCTAACAGAACTACACACACACACACACACACGACACAGATACTTGAAATAGTTTTTAAAGTTATCTAAACAATGTTGCAACAAAACTGGAATGCAACCACACACATCACTTTAAAACTACTATTACACAATACTCTTGAGCAGCTAATGGAATGTGTAAAACAACTACGTGATTCATGTGGTTTGTTTACTAAAGAGTTTAGTTTTAGCTTTAAGGGTAGCCATAGGTTAGGTTAACCCTCCCCATGCAGACTGAAAAAATGTAAAGTATGCGGTGTGAGGAGATGCGTGTGTGTTTTTTACCAAGTCCTCTGCCATAGACTGAGCGCTGACATCAATAGACAGACTCGCAAGCTGAGGTGGATTTTGAAACTCCTTATAGAAAGTGCCCAGGTCCATAGGCAAAAGGTCATCCTTAGAGAAAGCTGGTTTCTACTCAGCACATACGTATAAACACAGAACACACACTTAACAGAACAAACTTTTCTAGAGTAACAGTGGTATTGATTTTTAGCTCAAAGCTACAGCTCTGATCAACATACTGAGCATTCTTTTAGACACAGATTGTAAAAAAATAACACGATCAAGCTGGTGTCTTAGGGACCTCTCTAAGCAAACACTAACTAGATAGCTTCAAAGTCATCTATTTAGTGTGGAATACTGCATCATTCAACAATGCATTTTTAAATTAAAACCATGTAAAATCTGCTTTAGATTCATTAAAAATGAATCACCTAGCTTTCTCTCTCAAAGAGAAACGAGTTTAAGCTTCTGATGAAGGCTTGATAAAACCCTTTATTTTTTATGTAGAATCAATCACATGAAATGGATACCAGCACCTTTGTGATTATCCTGATTGGTCTATTCGCTATTCCCTTAAAGTTATGCTGATGCTTTGCTTTTTGATTTGCTAATTTAGTATGAACATAAGTTCATATTAGTATGAGGGAAGCCAGCTAATCATTCCACATTATTTGTATTATGTAATGATGCGCTTACAAAGTCAATCATGACAAAGTCATCCTGTGGCTGCCCCCCGCTGTGACTGGAGCTATTCGAGTGCAGGCTGCCTTGTAGAGGGGATGAAGGGGCTGGAGATGGAGGAGGATGCACCTGCAAACAGAGAAAAAAACAGAAAGTACGGCTATGTGTAGCATCAGAAATTTCCCCTCCCCGCTTTCTAAATACAGGTTTTTTTTTAAATGGCCACACCTCTGTTCGCCATGAAAGAAACCTGCACTGAGTTTATCCCATTGCAAGATTTACAACAACTTACCTGCTCTACCTTTATATAATGAACGCCAGGGCACAAGAATTATTAAGTGAAATCATCCATACAGTTGTGATCACTTGTTTCAAAATAAAGGTTTTTGGATTACACACCATTGGGTCATTCTCCTCCAGGTCACTGACTCTTGGAGCAAATGCAGCAAAAGGCAGATCCAAGCCAGTCATTGTCACCTGTGTTACACACATAGTAATCACTTTTTACCTGTACAAGTGACTTTTTCTGTGTGACTGTGTGTGTGCGCAGAAATAATTATCTCTAACACTTTATATCACTTTATATTATAAAAATTTAATATTGCTGTAACATTAACAAATCATTAGCACACCTTATTTAATGTTACATCACAGTAGTTTATGTAAATTAAATTATGCATTATGCATTTTATAAGGAGTATATATGACAACATAAGAACCATATCTATCTGAACATACGCTTATAAAAAATAATGTCATAATGCTTGTTCTGAAAGCCATTTTAAAGTATATCTGTGATTGTGGTCTGACCTGAGTGGTGGTTTTGTTGACAAAAGCTCCAACTTTTCTGGTGAATGTTGTTTCTGGAGCATCAGAGGGGGACACACTCTTCACCTCTCTACCACACACACACACACACACACACACACACACACACACACAAGCATGAAACCATACCTGATTTGACAAGATTAAAAATTATTAAACAACTGCTGGAGTCCCCTCAAACTCTCACTTGCTGCAGGAAGCAGGCGGGGCCAGTTGCGGTTGTGACTGTCCTGAAGGGCATGATGGGATATGTCCATGCTCAGCTGCGGTGCCATGATTAGGTTGTGCTGGCACCTGTGGGACTCCACCCTCTTTACCAGGCACGGCCACCTGAATAGGAAGAGACACACACATGGTTACCTCAGCCAGGGCCGAACTACACAAAAAACACATTTCTGTAGACGGATGCAGAGAAGTCATTTCTCATTAGATGGTCTACACCAGTGGGGATAAAGACTATAACCTGCAAGCTTATAATAGTTTTGATAGTTAGGGTAGTAAGTTATGATAGTTATGAAAGTTAGGGGGGTGTTGTAGGCAGTACCGTCTGCAGTACCTGCTGAGGATGTGCAGCAGCAGTACAAGCTGTAGGATGACACAAATCCACAGTGCCCAGGGCAGGAGTTTGATATGACAGACGAGAGCTGTACAGCTGTGAGACAAAGAAAGAGACTCATAATATATAGATGTCACACAGGCATCAGATGTCAGATTAGCTCAGGCCATTTTAAGACCTGCTTTTTATAAGCCTCACTGCAAAGCAGAGAGCAGGAGGAGACAAAAAAGGTGTTTCAGCAAACACACAAATGCTTTAATTAAAATGACAGGCAGGTGTGCTCAGGGGAAAAACAGCAGAGACTGTAGTGTGATTTTCCCTGAACAGTGCTTAGATAATCTTTTACAAGCTGTGACACCAAATAACCCTCTTAATAAAAGGTTATAGGAGGTTATGAAGGACAAGCAGTGGAGTAGAGGTTATTGGGGCAGGCCACACACCAGCTGCATGCGTGTACACACACACACACACACACACGCTGGACTCACTTGCTGTGAGATGCCAAACCCCATGAGGGGAACCTTCAGCGTGGCCATCAGAGCCGGTTTGGGTGTCTTACAATGTGCCTGACTTACAGTGCACACACACTACATATACACAGAAAAGAAAGAAAGAAAGAAAGAAAGAAAGAAAGAAAGAAAGAAAGAAAGAAAGAAGAGAAGAATGGAATAAAAGAAAAAAGGAATAGAAACAATGGCAACAACAGAAATGAAAGCACTAACACAGGAAGAGACAATGAAGAAAGAGAGAATCTGATGGCATGGTAACATAAATGGCCATTGCTGACTTTATTATCTGTGATCTTATATATGGAGCTCTGAACCCTGCGGTACTTTTACAAAAGCATCGAATGGCAACATAAATATTGAAACAAGTGCACCAGGACACCAGACCAAACAAACACACATGAAAGCGAGGCAGAGAAAGCACTGAAGAGCAGAAAGGATTGTAACTATGTAGAATCAATCTCAGATGTCATTTATCACATTTCAAAATCACATATAATGACAACTGTTATGCAGGGACACTCAGAATCATTTGATTACTAAACGACGGGTTAAACCGCACGTGTTGAGGCTTCACCTGTTCAAAGAAACGGGGGGAGGATTATTTTGGTGGGACAGATGGGCGAGAGACACTACCTGTGATGGTGGGGAGGTGGAAAAGGATGTGGTGCACACCTCCTGAGAGTCTTCTATTCCTGCATAGGCCCCTCCGTCATCCTCTGCAGGTGCTCTGAGAGAGAGAGAAAGAGATGCGGCCCACGATTATTTAAGTTGTCAGTCGTCATGATGTATCTGTCCAAACGTTTACCTTGTACATGAAATTATAATGATAATATTTTTTTATAAATACAAATATCTTTACATAAATACGGTTTATCTGTGTAAAATGCACCTGTAGCTACAGGGATGCATGTGTGCCATATTAGCGAAGGGACGTTCCACAAAATGATCAATGATGATACCCATAATTGGGCCTGTCCTCTCAAACTGCCTGTGAAACAATACAGAAACAACACCCTGTACATCGTAAGGAATAATTTGGCACCCCAAAATGTTTTATCTTTTAAATGCGTTACATACAGGAAGCTGTAATGTATACCTTGAAGACATCAGAGCCAGGTTAGTGCGGTATGCACAGGACAAAGTGACAGTGCCTAGTGGAGTGCCTACGATACCCACTCGCACTGTCTGGAACCCTGCAGGGAAAAAGGGAGAATATAAACGAATACAAAGCTCTGCAGAAACATCTACATGTCTTTATTCATTTTTGTAATTAAGTCTTTTGTGGTATTACCTTCCCCGAGACCTGTCAGTTGGACATCTCCAAAATAAATCCTACCAAGGAAACATTCATAATTTCTGATTATACACATGACGCAGTAGATTCTCAGCATGAAATATTGCGTTAGGTATTAGTTCGTTTTGTGCTGGGAGTGTATCATCAATAGGAACAGCAGATGTATGACATACCTGTACAGTATGACATAATCATGGCCTTGTTTACGTGAAAGCTTGTAAGCAGGCGTCACCCTGGTGATGGCCAGTAAAGACTTGAGCAGGAGAGACAGTCGATTATAAACTGTATAGGACACTTTTACCTCCTTATCACACCTGGGAGAAAGATTGTTTACTGTAAACACTACTTAACTGTTGGTATATAATATGATAATATAAAACTTGTTGATAATGTCAACAATTCAGTTGTCCGTCTGACAGCTGAATGCTTTGTTCTGTTTGTGTGGGGGGAGTGAGTGTGCTTACTTTTCGTTCATTTCCAAACACCATGTCTCCAGCTCCATGGAGTCTCCCTGCAAAGGTAAACACCAACATTTAAAACCAACGGTAAACTTCTCTTTACAAATTAAAGTATTTAAAACATTTTGTTTTATTTACAAATTTAATAATCGTTTCATTTTATACTCACTATTTACATTTTTTATAATACTTATTTAATGTTGACATTGCATTTAAATAAATACTGGACCTCTGAGGTTTTGAGGGAAATCTCCACACACATGGACCGGCCAATGCCAGGCAGCTGTCCAGCAAGAGCTTTTTTTGCCTCATGAGTCACCTCGGGGATGTCTTTTATTGCCAGATTAAACTGAAAGAAAATATTAAACACAGACACATTGAGATATCATATAAGTTATGACATAAAGGAACAGAGAACCATCCTGGGCATGTCTTACCCAGTCTGAACCTGTTGGTGATGATGATGAGCAAGTGCTGATCTTCTCCCCAAGTCTGGCTTGCACTATAACTTGCACAGTCTGAAAGACACACATGAACAAAGGGACATCATCATCCTGTCAACTCATGTCCCAATGACTATAAGTGTGACAATAAACCTTAATATTTTATTTGAGTGATTCATGCAGGTACCTTCAAGGCAAAGAATTTGATGAATTTATCCAAGTCTTTCTTGTCCTGTGGGCTCAGATCACTATCCATTGTCACACGAGCCTGACACAACAACAGAAAAGACACTTTCCTCAGAAAATCAAAATCAGATCAATAAGTAGTAATAACAGCAACCGTCCTGATCACACAGATTGGTGTCTTGTGTAATGTCATTCTGTCGCATCGCTATGACAGCTCAAGCATTTGAAAAGTGTACGCAATGTAAACACAACAATAAAGCAACAGTATTTTCCAAAACGCATTTATATAAAAATAAATGTCAGCTAACAACTGCCAGTTCATCTGACTTACAGTCACCTCCGTAGATTTGAGCAGTCATATGTTTCTGACTGTCTTTTAGGAAACAGACTGTCTTTTGGTTCACAATCTATGTCTATGCTAAAACATTTAGCAAACCACCCGCACATACTTACGGCTCATCACAGAGTCCAGATTTAACACTTAAAACGCTACAATACAGCCTGATCGAGCCTGTATTTTTTAAAGAATCATAACACCACAACGTCACATGCTTACAGTCGCCCCATTTTTGTTTATTTTGTTTCTCGGTCAGGTCAGGAATGACGTGTTCGCTCGACCGTTTCAACAATACCACTTTCATTTATTGTGCAATATGGTTAAATATATCTAATAACTCCGAAATATTAATAATACATTAAAGACAGTAATTCCCATGAATTTCGATGTTAATATGTTGTCAAAAAAAGTTTAAAAAATGTCGAAAGTGCGGTGCATGAATAGCAAAACTGCTGATGTGACGTCATCTTAATGTCGGCGTACACAAACGTTCGATGGCGCGGGTTTTTTAAGTAAACAGGATCGCTATACAACAGTTTGTACCGTTTCCATAAATAGGTCAATTATTTAATGCATTTGAATGCATTTCGAGAGTTTGTTGCGTTCGGTTATCTGTAAAATACTATAGCCAGACGGAAATCTGGACCATGTAACCAGCTCAGTTAAATTGAGCATGTTAAATACTTCTAGAATTTGTGATATGAATGTTATATTTTCAGGTTTATGTAAGGCAGTCCCGTATTACATCAATAAAATGATGCATGTGTGCAAAATGTAGCATAGGAATGTTTTGTTGTTATGTCCAGTGCTTTAATTTAGCATTTTAACATTTATGCTATTAATTAATATATAACTATAAAATCTAGACTGGTGTATATTGGTGTACTGGGGTTTAGTTATTGACATGACATTACATGACCTTTCATTTCACTTATTGACATTCACACTTGTCATTTGCCCACAGGTCCTCTGAATGATGTGTAGAATGGCAATATCTACTGCAATCCTCGACTGTGACTTACTGCTGCATGGCTGTGGGCACAAAACACTTCGATTTGATCCTATTGATAATTGATTTGATATTGAAACAGTATCAGATGAATTTCTGCTGACAAAATTTGGTTTTCCGTGTGAGTTCATTTATTACCTGGCGGAACTGTTAAGGGAAAGCTTGTTGAGATGCACAAAGAGGTCAAGAGCCATCAGCCCACATGTCCAAAAACTTGCTGCTCTGGGATTCTACTCAACAGGGTCCTTCCAGAGCAACATGGGAGATGCGATTGGCATCAGTCAGGCCTCCATGAGTTTTTGTGTTTCCAATGTCACTAAAGCTCTAATTG
Organism: Botia almorhae; assembly: GCA_036877575.1. NCBI lineage: Eukaryota > Metazoa > Chordata > Actinopteri > Cypriniformes > Botiidae > Botia > Botia almorhae. The sequence continues at coordinate 15,691 of JAZGTJ010004573.1, forward strand.
AGAAAGCATCAGAGTTTATCAGCTTCACAAGAGAAGAGGCTTACAGGCAGCAGTCCAAAGAGGAGTTTTACAGAATAGCAGGAATTCCTGATGTCTTGGGAGTAGTGGACTGTGTGCATATAGCCATTAAAGCACCCAATGCAGATGACTCATCCTATGTAAATAAAAAAGGATTTCACTCTATCAATTGCCAGTTGATGTGTGATGCCAGAGGCTTGTTGCTTAGTGCTGAGACACACTGGCCAGGTAGTCTGACAGACAGAGCTGTTTTTAAGCAATCCACTGTTTGGAGAGAAGGATAATGAAGAGACATAGTTTTGGTTGCTATGTTTTTTATGCCCTTTTCTTTACATTGCTACAGAAGTACTGTCTGAATGTGCATCTGTACTGTCTGTTTTTGATGTATTAGTGAGAGTTAAACGTTTTCTCTCCTGCAGGTGATAATCGTTACTCTCTAAAAAATGGCTGATTACTCCAGTGCAGAGCCCCGAGTCCCCTGCTGAATACCGCTATAACCTGGCCCACACAACAATGCACGAGATTGTGGGCTGCACATTCAGAGCCATTCAGACACGTTTCCGGTGCCTGGATGGGGCAAAGGGTTACCTGCAGTATTCCCCTGAGAAAGTCTTCCATATCATTCTGGCCTGTTGTGTGCTACATAACATTTCCCTGCAGTCTGGCCTTGATGCCTGGACTTTTGAGAAGACTAAGGGCAACAGACCAATCAGGGGAGCATTGATCCCACTGATACTGTTGACCCAGAAGCTCAGGGAGTTAGACAGGAACTCATTCAAAATCATTTTAGCTAGGATGGATTATGGGATGCGTTTTACACTGTATCCAGTGCGAAATTGGTTATTTAATTTTTAAAGTGTAACCTCTGACTCTTGACATGGTCCATGTAAACACAAGAACTGCAGGTGTGGAGGACTTTATTCATTTAGGAATGAATAGACTGCTGCCAATGAGAGGGAAAGAAGCTTTTAAACGATATTGTTGTTTTAGTTGTGCTTTTTCCTTCTGTTTTTTAATTTACAAATATAGATTTGTAAATTTAAGAAATCAATAAAAAAACATTTTACATATTCTTTGTCTTGTTTTTAAATAGTTTGTGCCATATATAGCTCTCCGTCATTCACTGCTTTAAACTGTTTACTTGCAATCTGCAAACCTCTTATAGTTAAAATGTATTAAGTGAGTTTCTTAATGATAATTTTGTTCTTAAGGTCATATACACTTGTTTTGAAGAATTTGTATTCATAAAGTTAGTCACTCGTGTTCCTTTAAAGTAGAAGATGTATCAGTCCAAAAATATAAAGCTTTTAAATTTAGCTCGGCTTAATTAATGGCATTGCTGGCGGTAAGACAGAGTAGACCGTTCTGCTGCTCCGGAGGCTTGGCTGTCAAATGCGATAAATCAGCTGCTTGTTTAATGAGAGTCGCAGTCGCGTCCGTGATGAATGTGTGGAATAAGAGAGACCGCGAGGAACAATGACGTCCTGCCCTCATTGTGTGTGTATGTATGTGTGTGTGTGTGTGTGTGTTCATTTTCTGATGTAATTACTTAAGGCAGACAAACGAAAAGAACAAACCCAGAGTCTGCAACTCTGTATCAGTAGAGTCTCCACTGGACCACCATGATGTAGAGGTCCGCAGCTCTGTGCTTGCTTAATGGTTTTGTTTAGCGCTTTAAACTATTTTCGAGAACAAAGTAAGTATTTCTGGAAGACTTTTTCTTGGATATATTGTCGTGTACTTTAAGTTTGAAATAGGATCAGAGTAGACTTATGTATCTGTATACCTAACTAAAAAAACATATTTTAAAAATATTAGCAGCACTAAAGTGCAATAAAAATTAAAATAGTTAAAATTAAAATATAGTTAAGTAGTTAAAAAAATAAAATAGTTACTATTAAATATTATTATTGTTGTTATTATTATTATTGAGACGTTATACATATGTCATCCATCTTACGTAGAGTGATCATGTCAGAATCAGTACGGAAGATGATGAGGGCGAAGCTGGTGGTTTTAGGAAGAGATAACTGTGGGAAAACAGGTAATACTCTAGTGTTTTCTTAGACTTTAATGACTATATATTGGTGAGACTACGTTTAACTTACTCTGTAACTCTTTTGAACTTCAGCTCTGTGTGTCAGATTCATCACCAAGCGTTTCATCGGAGAGTATGAACATAAAAGGGGTAAGACAATGACATGCATGAATACACACTGATTCTCTATTGACTTAGCATACTTCTACTTCTGTTTTAAAGCTGAAAACAGAAATGTGCTGTAATGTTTTTCTCTATATCCCTGAATTGTCAGTTTGCCGTATAACGTGCCGTATGTTTTGTGTTTGCATTAGAGGTCACCTACAGGTGTCAGAAAATCGTGGATAGGGAACCAATTGAGCTGGAGATATTAGACACTGTTAATAAGGTACAGAAAGCCCAAGATTACATCTGACATGATGTCACTGTGTTGTATTATGGTTCTTACCTATTAAGGGACCGTCTCCCTGCCGCTGTGCACCAGCTGCCGTTTTACAGGCATATTTATCCAGCATTACACAGAAAGACAGTGGGATGATCTTTCAAACGGCTGATGAGAGCCAGCACTCTCTGTACTGTTCCATTCCTTTCATGTCTCCATGCTGAATCTCAGGCTGCTAAAGGGGCTTTAACAGTCCGCCTGCCATTGATCATGTTACAGAGTAGAGCAACATGCTAAGTCACAGGGTTAGGCACTGACTTTGAGTGCATTAAATAAGCAAGAGTTTATTAGGGTGTGTGGATCAAAAGCACATCATTTGTGCTCCAGAACTGCATTTCAGAATCACATCTGAGAAAGCCTAGATGTTCAGCACCTGCATTATGACATCATTCGCTTACCTCATCACATGCAAGGGGTGATGAAATGTTATGTGTGTTTAGGAGTGTGTGGGACCTGTTGCATCCTCTCTGGAAAGTTCCATTAAATGGGGCGATGGCTTTCTGATAATGTACTCCGTGACGGATCGCAGCAGTTTCGAGGCTGTTTCACGTCTGAAGAGACTGATTGACCATATTAAACAGACGCTCGGTAAGACTGATCTGTAATCAGACCGCGAGTGTGAAAAATCAGTACAGAACTGTAGACAAATAATTCTGTATTTAATAACACTGTTCTGGCATCAGTGACATGTCAGTTATAAAAACACACTGGGTTGTGTTAGTCTTTACTAAGTCATGTTTGTGTAGGGACCCACACTGCTGTTCATCAGTGTGACTCATCCTGCCTTAATAGGTCTCAGTTCAGAGGTTTCACCTCAGGCACAAACTGTTTGGCTCTCTTAGTAAAGTACAATGCAGTCTGTGACTGTAAGTTAGTGAGAAGGAGATTGATAGATACATCGCAAAAGACGAAAAGAGAAAGATTCCATCACAAACTTTTATGATACTATTCATCTCTAGGTACCGTCAATTTAATGACGGTCTGTTCTTTTTCAGATCTACAGCATTCAATAAATCATTCTGTGTTTCTCAGGCATTCCAACTGTCATTGTAGCTAATAAATGCGATATGGAGAATGGTCGAGTGGTGAGGACAGACGAGGGGCGGGCCTTGGCCTCAGACCTGAGGTCAGTACACTCCACTTTCACTGATAAACAAACTGTTATAAGAGACAATGTAAAATATTTAAAACTAAACTGTTTTGTTTGCATAACTGAATTGTTTAATGGGACCATGGGCATGGATGAAACACAAGTTTTAGTTGCTTTAACTGCTAGATTTGTGTATTGCAGCAGAAAACTATATCATTGTAATCGTCAATTACTCATTTGTTTTAAAGGGACAGTTCACATAAAATGGAAATTCTTCCATTATTTACTCACCCTCATGTCATTCCAAACCTGTATGACGTTTGTAAAATACATTTGGGAACCAAACAACAGTGGCAACCACTGACCTGCCCTGTATGGACACAAAACCACTAAAACATTTCTCATAATATCTTCTTCTGTGTTTCACAGAATAAAAATAGTCATATAGGTTTAAAATGACTTGAGGGTGAGTAAATGATGTTGAGTAAACTATTGCTATAGATACATAAACTACTATTAAGTCACTGCTATGCTATTGAAGGTGTTGATGTGACTGGTAAAGTATAGCTTCACTGGTGGTGATATAGGTGCAGTTTCTTTGAGCTGTCTGTGGCAGAGGACGCCTTAGCAGTGGAGACTTCTTTCGGGCAGCTGGTGCGTGAAGTGCGTCAGGAGTTTCAGCGCCACCTGCTGGCGATGGACAAGCGGTCGCGTATGCTGCAAATGAGACACGCTCTCAAAAACAAACTCACAAGGAGTAAAACCATGCAGTGGTGACCAGGACTAAATTCGATTCACATCCGCTTTCTGCATGCACCACCACAGTGCCCAAATCTGACATGATTATCTACACAACAATATGGATCTGATAATTAACGGCCTACTTGATTTACAAGTACTGTCATAAACAAAGCAATCTGTATGAGACGTCAAGAAGCAAAATGTAGCATTGTTTAAAGGTGCAGTGTGCCAAAAATAATGACTCTTTTCAAACAGGTATCCCAAACACCCTCTTCCATTACTCAGAGAAACAGTAGCCCCGCCCCAGTCTCATGCCATTGGTTGAACCAAAAGGTGAAAGTATATTAACATTTAAAATGTACACACTTTACGTTCACATCTCCTGTTTCTGTATGTTTTACTTTCATTTTGTATTAAAATAGCTTTATAAATTCTATTACACACATATATGTGTGAGAAGTCATATAAGCTTATTTGTAGGTGCTGGGGTAATTCTGATAGTCTTATTTTTTTAATATTAAGTCATGCCTAAATTGAGCAGACGATGTGCATCATGGCAGAAGATTTCTCCTATGATTTGTGATGTTTGGATGCTCTTTCAATCCAGTTTCATTTTCAAATGCCTTTATGAGATTGAAATGTCCGGGGGGAGGAACCAATTTCATGGTGTTTTTTTCAGGCAGATATATTTTTAGACATTCTACATCCAAGCATTGTGAAAGGTGAAGATTACATCTGCTGTAATCTGAATCAAAGCGTTTATACAGTAGTTTACAGGACAGTCAAACACAAATCTTGTTAGTCTAGTCTGTATTGTTAACCTTGTATTGTGAATTTAAATGTACAGTAGTATGACTGTGTCAATAGCTGATCGAATCTATATATTTAATTTATACTTATTTCAGACAGGTGTAAATCATGTCCAGAGACAGTAGAAATGAGAAGAAAATATTTAGTTTACAATTTATTTAGCAAAAATGATAAAAATAAATACAAATTGATCAAATGCTCCAGTAATATCCAGTCTCCTGAACAAAACAAAAATCATGAAGTTATATTTAAATAACTTACAAATGGACTTGAATTTGATGAGAAAAGGTAAACAGACATCAGGCAACACACAAGATTAACAAACAAAACATACAAATCCGTAGAAAAGTAAATAAAAGAGCAATACACACCCTTTTTTTAAAACCTATTGTCAAAGAATCTAGACACTTTTATACAACAAATGAATGTAAATTGTGTTTTTAGTTTAGGACATTAGATTAAGCACTGATATTTTCTGTTGTAATAATCAATCATTTTACATGAGGATTTCATCAACCGGAATGAGGTAAAAGCATGAGGTGTAGAAACGTGAATCATCATAAATGTGAACGCCTGAGCTCTCAGTAAACATTAACATCTGAGGAAATCAGGTTTCACACCCCATAACCAGTTCTCTTGAATGTGGGGACACAGTAGATTCCCTCCTATATCATCAGAGAACATCTGTCACAGAACCACTGTCAGTTCTATTAGCCACATCTGGCCTCAGGAGTCTAGGCCCAAGGAGAACAGAAGATGACATTTGCAAATGTCACATCTGATAAGCATTTATAAAAGGGAGATCCTTTCATTTTTACAGCACTAGAAAACCTGTAATATCACTAAACCACTGAATAGACTGCAGTTATTCTCTGGATGTCACTTTGGAATTTTAAATTAAGTTTCAGTATAAACTGTGAATGCTTTTGTGGTTTTGCTGAAATATTGTATCTTTCAGAAAGTATTTGAAAACACAGATGTGATGTAAAAAGGGGCGTGTATTTGGATTTAGAATGGAATTGTTGCGTTAAAAATAAATAGTCTTATTTTATAAATTCGTTTTTATTAAAGATATGAATGAACATACCAGCAATTCATGTTGTGTTTTGTTATAAGATGCAAGCACTTGTGAGTGTTAGATTTACTGTAGGCAGCACAGTCACAGTCCCACTAACAGCTCAGTAACATCCACGACCAGAATGATCAGACAGATAAATTAGGTTCTGTTTTATAAAAGGGATAAACTCACCCATTGTGCTGGCAACTGACTCTAACACACTGACAACACTACAATGAAACAGCCTAACATATTCTATAAGGCAACCAATACACAGAGGCTACAGCAGGCCAGAACTGCTTGTTCAGCACTGAACACACATACACACTCACAAACCTGATATTAATACACAAACACTGTAGATATTTCTGTCTTTCAGCGACAGCAATGCATCCTCTGTGTGTTTGACACTACTGTGTTTCTGGATTATTTCTTGTGCTTTCTTAAACACCATGGAAGTGTCATTCTGGCACACAATACAGTGTTCAGCCTGTCACAGCTATATCTCAGGTGGCTGTATGTTAAAACCGGTCTGGTGTGTTTTTGTCTGTGCTTCATCGTGCAGTCACACGCACTGTCTGAATTACACAGAAGTGAAGGGACAGCAAGAGCTCTGATATGGAGAGAGTAATGCAAGGTGTATATAAATTATCGTAATAACAGCCCCTGTGGTAAAATCGCAACCAATGTTAAAATAGTGGCATTAGGTACGTAACTTATTCCTGCTAGGTTGTGCTTTTGGACAGTTTTAGGAAACAGTGGACACCTTGTAAGGTGACACTGTTTTTGAAATTATACTGAACAGAAGCCCTTAAATTGGCCCATAAGCATAACATTACTGGCACAATGGTTTTATGGGACACTTTTATGTGCGTACGCCCAAAAAGGTTCCTCGTATCCATTTGATAGCTTTGAGGAATCAACATTACTGGAGAAGGCATGAGACCCTTGCTACACACTAATATAAAATATGGATATGGAGTTACAACGGGGCGCGAGAAATCGAGATCATTTTCTCTCGTCTCAAATCATTCCCTTATGTTAAAAGTGATCGGTGAGCTGCGCTTCCATTAAATCACATCTGTTCAGTAGATAAGGCATGGTCAGAATTTACCTCACAGACAATTCAGGACTGACACTACAAATACTATTCTACTATTTATAAATATCTATTTAATGTTCAGAGTAACACAAAATAACAGTTCCCTGTGGCATCAATTATTTGGCAGAACAGAACTAAAGAACATTTTAAGACAACAAAATGATAAATAATGGCATGTGTAAAAATAGCAAAACATATTTACAGACGTTTCCGTTTTTAAAAAACACTTCGAAATAAACCAATGCAAATGGTGATCGTTAAATCTCCAGCAGAATGTCTGGAAGACGTTTTGTTTCTGTTTGTGTGTGATAACTTATTTTGTGCTCCATGTTCTGCTCTGGAGCTCTGGAAATAGACACAATAACTCAAAACCAAAGAAAACAACTGCACCTCGGCTGAATTTCACAGACAAAACAGACACTGAACTCCTCAATACTTCATATCTCATGTCTTAGATCAGAGCTACAGGACCTGATAGGAAGCTGCACTATTTCTCTACCAGAGGGATACAGGAACGAGACCTTCACCCCATCATTCGGAAGCTTTCCCACTCAGAGGTGCTATGGCAACTTTATCAGGCACACAATGGTGTGATATCTTTAAATTTTATTACTCTTTTCTTTAATTTTCTATATCAGTATTCTTTGTAGAAATCTTTTCAGTGTGCGTGCTTTAGCATACACATTGCTGGTACTTTAGGAACCTTCCTCCTGCATGTAGTAAATGGCACTATGGATTTTCTTTCCCTCATAGATACAAGAGATGAAACAAAAACACAAAACAATACTGTTAACTGGCACACCTTAAGCCCCAAATGTGGTGGGGGATTTGATGCTATTTTACCCCCTCTGTCACTTCTGTAAGGGGTACGATTGGACCGAGGAGGGCTTGTGGGATGACGCTGAGGTCACTGTTGTTGTTCTTATGCTTCTTTAGATTCTCCTCCCCAGCAGACACTGTTCCATTGGTACTGGGAACCCCCATGTTGCTGTTGTTATTGCTGAAGGCTGTGCTGTTAGTAGTGGCGGGTTCACTTTTGATTCTGGACACGCTTTTTATTTGTGTGCTGTCTTCGGTTCCCTCACTGCTTGTGATGCCCTTTGTGTTTGCAGTGTCGGTTTTAACTGTGTTATTATTTGTGGCGTTTTGGTTTACGGTATTGCTTAGGCTAGTTAGAGCGCTAATTATCACCGTAGCTTCGGAGGAGCTTGTCGCATTATCTGTGTTATTGTTTGTGTCTGTGGTGACTGCACTGGAGCTGCTGGGATTGGAAACTCTATTGTGGCGCGTGTCTTCTTTAGCCACGCCCACGGAAGAGATGAACTCTGGGTAAATGAGGGAGGACAGCTGGATCCCTCTGATCAGACGTACCAGCCCTCTAATTTTCTCCAGTGAGACCTCCATCTCTCTCTGCTGGGCTAATATGCATTTTTTGCTGTCCATACAACTCTGTGCAGGAAGAGGACAAAGTGCTGACTCATATAACTAAAATCACATAATTTAAAAGTTATGAAATATGAAAATGAATGCATGAGAGTGGGAATTTCAGTGGTATGCAATGAGACAATGACTCATCAGGCTTAAGTTACAGGATTGATCATTGCTATGCTATACAAAAAAAAGCAGGTGACTCGCTGTCCAACTAATATAATATGAAATTAACCATTCACTCACTGTTATAGAGTTGTTGAGCTGTCCAGCTCTGTGTTCCAGCGTCTCTCTCTCCTGTCGCAGCTCTGTGCTCCATCTCATCAGACGCTCTTTCTCTCCCTCTTTAGCTACAAGGAAATGACAGTACATGCCAATCTTTTACATGTATTTAATAGTTTAATAGTTAAGTTCTTAACAGAAGTTCTTCTGTTTTAATGCATCACTCCTAACTAAAGCTATTTTTAATAGGCACTTATACTCATCAAATATCTCTCTTATGTTCCATTGTAGGTTTATTATTACAGGTAAACAGTTGTATGTAAAACTCACCTTCTTTATATGAGATGTAGGAATGGACAATAGCAAGCGACCCTGGCCACTCAATATCATCTTCCTTTTGCAGTATCTGAAGAAACAAGTGCACTTTATGGTACTGAAATACACTATTATATATATATATATATATATATTATAGCCTGCATTAAAATGTCTATACATAACCACAAAAACAAAATGAATGTGACAAATGAATGCATGGAAGTGAAAAAGAATGAAGTGAAAAAATGAGGCAGACTAAACTTATAAAGTGTATAAGTGGGAGTGTTTTCGTAAGGACTACATCTCTATCTTCCTACTTTTGGGATTAGAATGTTCGGCTCATGGGAATTTACCTGGTTTTTGGGGCAGATCTACATGTCCTTAAAGACAGAAGTTGGGGGATCAATGCAGAGATACATGTGTTGGCACAAAATCTGACCACTTTGTAATTGTGACAAAAATAATTATAAGAGGGTGAACAGCTATAAACTAACAATAAGTAGCTCTTAGTTACCCAAGACCCATAATTCACCTCCACTACCACTAGATGTCGCTGGTAAGCGTAGTAAACATTAGAGGTAGCGAAATCTAAGGCACTGTCCCACATGGCGCACCTTATTGTATTTGCACTTGCACTCTTGCAATGTGTGTTTGTGTCCAAGCAGTCCACAGGACTATTGGGTGTCCCATTTGGCATTTTAGTGTTCAGAATAGTGCTAACACGCAACCCCCTCTGTGGCACTATGTGGCACTTATGCCAAGCTCAGACTAATACATTCTCAGCAGTAGACTACTTCCCAACAGTTTATGAGGCATTACATCCACAAAGTGTAGACTTGGACCGCAACCGTTTAGGGTGGCATTTGGGACAGAGCCTAAATTGTGTCTCAGTAACTGTAGTGTACTATCACAGCTACTTACATCCCCCGCTGAGCTGGGGCTGGGTGAGGGTGAATGTGATGGAGGGGTGAGTGAAAGGACAGGGGAGAATGGGCTGCCCGTGGTGGGCCGCTGTAGGTCTGGAGTGGCAGAATGATGGCTGCTGGTGGTTGGGGGGAGGGGCCCCCACTCCACAATACTGCAGTTTTTAGAAGGGTGACCTGAGTGAAATGAAACAAAGGACAAACAAAACAGAATAGAAAAGAAGACAAAACATTGGTGTAGCATACCTCTGACAAGCTGTCCTCATTGGCTAGGGTAGCAGGAAGAAGGCGGGTTGGGGTGGTTGGTTGGTTGGGCGGGAGGGAGAGAGGAACGTTAAATCACAAAGGAAGCATTGCATGCTGGGTATCAACACATTCTGCAAAAGCTGGCCTCAGATTAGCTGATAAAGGCAGACGGCATTACATTTAGGCAGATGGGGATAAGAAATGCCAGTAAGAAAGAAGGATCGGAAGGCGAAGATTAAGAACAGCTTATCCAGGCATCAAGACGCTTATTTGATGTTATTTTCATCCACAGACAACAAAGATGCTGTCAAATGTTAAGCTAAGCCATGTTAGGTAAATGTGTAGCGTCTATCATAAATCTAGAGATATTGCACATTTATTTGTGTACTGGCATTAACAGCAGAAGTACAGATGCCCATTATCAGCAAGTTCCAACAGTACTGCTATAGTACAAAAGCTGTTTATCTCCAGATTGCTGCATTAAACAAAGTTGTGTGTTTATTACTTTTTATTCCAAGAAAATGATGAACATGTGCTCTGTCCAATGCATCTTCTAGAAGTGCACTAATGAGGAAACATTCTCACATTGTGAATCTAAACAGTAGATTGAGAACATTTCTCGATGCTTTTACTAATGTACACACTTTAACAGCAGCCTGAAGACACTCATTATCCCATTTAAAACACTGCAGGGTCATTTCGGCCTGTCTCACACACACACACAGACATTTCAGGGCCACTCCACAGCAGAGTGCCTGTGAGCACATTACATAATCAAACAGTCATTACAGCTGAATGTGTGCTTGTGTGAGATAGATAGAGAAAGACTGACTGATGGCTGTAAAGCAGAGTGGATCAGTTCAGGATGAGAGGTGTTAAAGCTGTAGACGCTGGAGGAGAAAGAGCTTAAAGCACTAAACGATGACTGGCTAGTCTTAACAGGATTTTTAGAACAAGACAATGAGACGATTTATGTTACTAAAAAATGTCACTTTCCAGAGATGTACCTGAGATGTGTTTTTTAAAGCACATTTGCATTGAGTTTTCCACATAAAAATTTAGAATGTGTTTTTTACATTTGTTATCTAAGCAACAGTTGCTCCCACAGCGCTAGAGTAGGTGGTTGCCGGGGTGGCGCTATGTGGTTGCTACGGTGTTTTGACGATTTCCTTTGTTCAAATTCCTGACTCTTGAGTATGAACAATAGTCTCGGTGATGTGTACTTTAGCCAACATTACTAAAACCTGTAATGTCTGTATATGAGTTTTCGTGGAGAGAGAATATGATTGGCTGAACTCACCTCTTTTTCTGCTGGACTGGTTTATGGAACTCAGATATGACATTGAGCTTCTCTTCCGCTGAAACATACACAAGCATGACTGATACCATCATCATCTCCCGTCTGTGGGCTGTTTGAGTTATATTGTTCTATACGAGTCCATATTGTTTGATGCTTAAATGTCTGTTACCTCAGGTTCAAACATGGCTCCGCTATATATTGGATTTGCAGTCGTTCGTCTCTTACGCTCCTGACGCCTGCTCTGAATCTCTATACAGATGAAGCAGGAAAGGTCATTACACATACACACCCACTCGCCCACACACCGAATTTCATTCTACTGACCTTCTAAATAATCGCGCGTGACCAGTCCCAGAGACAGCATGAAGGCCAGTTTCTGCCGAATGACAGCGTGTCATTATCTTAGTAATCATCACAATCAACACTATAATCATCATTATCTTCATAAAAAACATGGTGATGACTGTATCATTACCAGAGGGTTGTCCTGATGTTTAGAGGAAGGTGTGTGTGTGTTGGTGGGGGCAGGTGAAGATGGTGTATCTAAGTGTTGTGGAGGTGAAGTGTGTGTAGGTGTGTCTGGAGAAATCTTTGGCTCTGTCCCATATTCCACTGCAGGTATCTGAAAGAGAAACAGCAGTGTTTATATGTACCAAAGCAGTGGCTTAAGGAATGGTCCCGCCTTTTAGTCAAAACAGTCAATTTTTCATGTCCTTCAAGCTAGTCCAGTTAATGTGCATCTGTGTTCTAGAATTGAATGGACAGTCTCGTTAAAGCAACGTTTTTTTGTTTAAATTCTAAACTGCCGTAAGAACAAGCTACAAACGCTGCCCTATTCCAGCATCCACATACACATTATAGTAGCTGGATCTTCTTTCTGTTTAGTAACGTCTACAGATGTGATGTAATCACAAGTCAAACTGATGTCTTACAAAATCGGACCTGAAAACTCAAATCACATTATTATAAATAAATCATTATTATAAACTTACGGTTGCGAATCAGACTAAGGTAAGGAGACCATTTAAAACACTAACTGTTATGCACTTGCTCAAAAATGAACAAAATGAGCAGAAACATAAGTTACGTACTGATTCTTGTTCATTTTAAACAAAACAATTCACAAGCTGCAGTTTTAAAATACAGTTTTTTTTATTGAAGCAAAGATGCTACATATATGACACCACTTCGCCTAATTGTGTCGACAAGCTGGCATGTTATCTCAAATATGTTAAACCTGCCTTATTAAGACTTTATATGTTCTTATGAACGTTTCAGAGTTAACGTAAATACAACGCACAAAGTGTGCAAGTGACTTTCCCTCACCGTGTTATCAGAGTCTGGGCTGCTGTGTTGTAACTGCTGTGGGTGGGTCTGGGCAGATGGCTGTGTGTGTGTAGACGGAGAGATCACGATGCCTGTGTCAGAGCTGTTGTGGCAGGGCAGCCCGTTGAGGATACGCATCTGCTGAACGTGACCAGAAGAAGGAAGGGCAGTGCTCAGTATCACCGGTGTCTGCGCAGACACCTGACCAGCAGCTGGAGATAAAGAGGCTGGAGCTTTTGGCCTGACCTGCTCACACACAGAGAAAAAAAAGAGGAGGTTTATTTGTGAGTTAACTGGAGTTTAAGGTTGACCGCAGCAGTTACGAACGACGTCTCACTCAGCGGTTTAAAGTCGTGTCCTGTACTGCCCAGATTTGATGTCAAATCCATCAAGTTCCACAAGAAAAACCATGAAAATCATACTGCCTTGAAACCTGTTCTCAATTCTGCACTCTTCAGCTTTACACAGAGATCTTGTCCACACACTGTTCTGATCGGCTGTGTATTGTGATTGATGCGTACTACATTTTCACATACAACATGGACAGACAAACTGCTTGTCTGTGGAATCATGTTGGTGAGTAACACACCATCCCTTTCACATTTCCCTTCAGACTCCTCTACTACACACAAAATATATCCATACGCTATTGTAACTCTTTTCTGCTCCATTTTAACAGAAGGTTTAATTCAATTCAGACTGCAAGCTAAGTATCTGCTAAAGTGTTAAACTGTTTTGAGGCTGTAGCACAGCAGCAGCACGGGGGTGTGGGAAACACTGCCAAACACACTACCAACCCAACTATACAGCACCTGCATCAGCCTCTGTCTTACAGCCCCTCAGCGTGTATATTAAGGCGATTTTGCTATACCAACTCATGTACATTATGTATACGTTTATGCAACGTGATATAATGTGAAAAAACAGAACAAGACATGGCAAACAACTCAACACAGGAATAACTCTGCATTAAAGAGTATTTTTAGGCACTGGAGTTTAGTTGTTTACAGTTGCCAAGCAACGTCTCAACTTACAGTGTTAATATATAATTCATACGATGTATGGTATCAGCTGTGTGTAAATTAATGTAGCTTATTTACACTGAATTTAGAGTCAAAAGAGATTTATATTAGTGTACTGTTTTGAGCCATTTGTTCAGCATATATTTAAGTGTTTATTTGCATCCATCATGTTCTAAAACAACACCAAAAATGAAACAAAATGATTATTTAAATTTTGAATAAATAGGATTATTCATGCCCATGCCTAACATATATGCACATATTCATCATACACCACTGAGAATAAAAACGGCACAGAACCCTGTCAGAGAAAGATCAGGGTTAGGAATCAGTATTGAGATCAAGAGCCAAAGCCAAAGCCAGGAAGTACAAATGCCACCACTGTACAAGCCAACAGAAATAAAATCAATAAAGCAATAAAGCAAGGTGGACAAACAAGAAAAACCATTGCACAGAAAAGCAACATCTGCAGTTTAGAAAACAAACTCAAGACACACAGAAGCACACCAACACTTAGCAGTGAGGGCTTTTCACTAGTCCAGCCAGGCATTAGGGTGTGAAGGGTTTCCATGGAAACAAACCTGCAGTAGAGTGGCTGGCCGAGTTGTCTGTCTGGTGGGTGGG
>JAZGTJ010004574.1:0-13085 GCA_036877575.1 Botia almorhae
ATCCCTCAGACATATTCCTACTTTATTTTTCTCTGTCCACATGCCGATGCACTTATCCATCCCTCTTCCCTCCAATTCTATCGTTCCCATCACAGTTTTCTCTCTCTCGCACACTTAACCACAAACATCGCACGTCCCCCGTCGCTCGTCTCCAAGTGTGACCGGCTGTTTCTAAGGTGATGAGTCTGCAAGCCAAACTTGTTTGGCCTCCAGTCATTTTCAGAGTGCTGAAACGCAGCTGTCAGCAGCGAGCAGCCTGCGGGGAACCGCGCTGAAGACGAACATGCCCGATTAAGATTTTAATTAATCCCAAAATATTATGATTGCCTCCGAGACTGATAAACTAAAGCTGGCTTTCACACAAACACGCAAAGACACCAGAAATATAAGCGACAACAACACCCGCCCCTCTGTAATTTTCACCCCATCCATCATGCATTTCTCTCACGGCGGTGGAGACTCGTCGACAGGTGGAGAGGGGAAGAGAGAGAGATGTTTATTCTGTTGCTCGCTTTCTCTATCTCTCTCAAGCCTGACACTCCAGATCTGAGATTTATAAGCTCCTTATTCATTCGGTAGGAAAGATAAGTCAATCCAAAGAAAGCATATTTACACATGCGATGGAGGGAAATGCAATAAATCTGCAGACCGCTGGAAATGCATGGCTGTCGCTCTGTTAAAAATGCATTAGTGATTCATATATTCATATAAAAAAAACGCAGCGATAAAGCGCAGCAGAATCTCACAGATGGACATAAATGACGATGTGCATCTGCCCTCTCCTTTGATAGGTCCTCGTTTAATCCCCGCACCGCATTTACCCTAAACGTAAAGCGCGATACACTCGCGCACTCACTCCAAATAAAAGAAATACAAAGAAAACGACAACAAAAGCAGCAAGCCGGTTAAAGCAGAGTGGTAAAGAGATTAGTATTGCATGTCAGCTCCTCATTCATGGGTCATCCCCCAGTGCATTGTGGGAGAGCAATTCTTCAGTTGTTAGATTAGACAATAAGACAGAATTGAGTGATGGGAAGATTAAGTGAAAATGGATTCTGGTGGCGATGAACGAGGGCTGGATGCATGTGCTGATGCCAGATGTGCCGCAGGACCTGTAGGCTGGCAAAAACCTGCCGCTCAAACAAAGATAATGTGCTTTTCATAGTGTAACTGCCACAATATACAAGCACAGAGACGGGCGTCCATTGATGTTTGCTGGAAAGCCACGCATTCTAAATCTACACGTTAGCGTACATTCCGACGCATTTAAATATAAAAACACACCGTGACTTTCTTTCAAGATAAAATATGTAGTTTCTCGAATGTTTATCATGGTAAGTCATAACAGTCTATGCTAAGATAACCTTCGTACTTGAGCAACACCTTAGCAACCCCATAGCAACCCCTGACAATCAGCCATGACATCGTACTTTTTCACAGACAAGCGCCACTCACATTTTCTTCAGAAAATGGTAAACTCTAGTTGTTTAGTGTGAAGCAAGTGTGAATTCAAAGCAAATCTAATAAGCACCAAGTATGGGTAAGGATGGTTAAAGTTGCTTTCTTAATATAAAACTTATTAAACACACACACACACACACACACACACATATTACCGCACTGAAACACTACCCTTGAATTCTGTGTGAAGTCTTACACATTATAGATTAGACTGAGACTGGTAAATATATACACAGAGCAAGGCAGTTTGCCAACATCTTCCTTTGACGTCCTGGGGCAGAATTGAAAGAAATACACAAATAAACAGCCCCCACAGAACTGACTCCCTCTTGCTTTCTCCGTAAGAAAACACAGTCAAAAGCCTGACATTGGAACGCAGCGAGGTAGGACACCTCAACTATACCAGTTACCTCAGATTTACAGCTGCCTATATCTCTCAAACAAAACTAAAATAATAATCACAAACACACACACACGTTTGTTTATCGCCACACAGAGATACACAACCTGAAACTTAGGTAAGAAGAACTAGTTAGACTTATGCTTAAAACAACAAAAAGCTATTTTAACTAACTAATGCTACCAATTAACTAATTTTATGTTAGGATTTTTGTGCTATAGTATTGTGTCACTACACAATCAATACACAAACACTACATGTAAATGGCATTTGTTTGTTCTGGTATCACTGTGAAGTTTATAAAAACACGAGGAAGAGGAGCATGAGGAAGATGTTTAATAGTGCAGACTGCATTTGCTTGAAGGCATAAAAGCATTTGTGGTGATCTCCATGGAAGTGGACTTGGGCAGGCCTGACAGGTTGATTGTTAACAATGGGCATTTTTTTCCAATCCATTCAAAACCACCTGCGCCTCAGCTTCTCAAAGGAACCTCGCGCTCTGCCTCAAGCACACACAGACGCACATATACACTAACATTAAATGAGTCATATCAGGAGAAACCCAATTTTCCTTGATCTATTGTGATTGAAGAGCGTCACATAATCCCGGCTAACAGGGAACGTTCTCAGAATGCTGGCTAACGTTCTCTCAAGTTCTCTCAAAAATGTTCCTGCAGGAACATTAGTAGAATTGCTTTTTTACATGATATATCACATATATAAAAGAATTTAATTTTAAATGCTTTAAAAACGTTACATAATTAAAACATGTTAACATTAATACAGAACGCTCCTAAAACTTTCGAAATAACATTTTTAAAGTTTTTGTTACTTCATGGAAACGTTATGGAATGTTACGGAAACGTTCTTACAACCTAAAATCCTCTTCGTTCCTAGAACACAAAGTGTTCCCTTTACTTCACTTCCCTTCACTTAAATTTAAACTTTAGTTCAAAAGGGTCAAATAAGTGTCTGCAGACGTTAATAAGTAAAGAAGAGTATTAGAAAATAACATCAAGCTTGTTTCTGTGTTCTGAATCACTTAAATCTGATCTGGCCTCTCATTCTCTCTCCTGGTGTGCACAGTATGTGAATTCTTCAGATGTTCAGGAGATCCTGTGTCCAGAGACATCAGAAGCGACTGTTTTTAACAAGCTCTGACTGTGACTGCTTTGAAAAGTCTTGGTCTTTCTCAGCCTCAGATTCAACACCAAAGAGTTTCAAGGCGACTCGAGGGTGGAACTGGAAACCCTGAAAAGTTTGGCAGCGCCGGACTTACACAGAGTTGTGACACTCGTGTGAGGAATGGGCGGAGGTTTGCCCATGAAAGAACTCTGGGTTCTTTGGGTTCTCACTTTTTTAACTCCACCTGCTCCACCACAATGCAAATATGATGAACTAGATATTACGGTACAAACATTCACACTGAATGAGTTGAAAGGAAATGACTGTGCTGAAACTGAGTAATAAAACAATAAGAGCATCTTGGTTTATTTAGAATTTGCTAATTACCATTTTAATCCAACAGATATTCAGCAGGTTAACAATAAACAGTTTTCCTTTCGGAAAATTGCATGCATGTAAGCTTGGTCGGCATTGGTGACTCAAACGTTCCAGAGTTTGTAGCCAAAACATTCAATATCAAGAAGACAAATTGCGTGGGGAGGACAGAGGGAGATGGAATCAAACTCAGGTTCAGGCTGAGTGTGAAAACAACCTAGGAGAAAATGCAAAAACATTCCCAAATATCAAAGACACTTCCTTCCAGAAATACATACGGTATTGTTAAGCAACTGCTTTTAACCTCCAGCCAAAATGTAGCCTCATCAAAATCTGAACCTGCCAATCAAATCCTCCCAAGTGTATCTGCGCACCCTTAGGCATCAATTCCTGTTCAGTTCCTCACCATCTCGTAACAGAACACACCGCGGCCCAGTTGTGCTCCTTCACGCCTCAGCCTGCTGGCCTCTCACACTCTGCTGCAGGCTCTTAATGAGAAAGACTGACAGGAAAAGCCCAGACGCCTCAGAGACATTTCGCAATCAGCCTTTATAAGAAGCAGGATCCGCCGAGGCGTCCGCTGTCGGCCCACGTCCAGCTCTGCTGAGAAGCACCTGCACTGTCAGATCGATATAGCGCCGTAGGATTCAGACGGGCAGGGTTAACGGAGAGAGCCAGAGGAGAAGAGAGCCATGAAAGAGTGGGAGAGCGCTCGGAAGGAGGAGAGGTACGAAAATAACACGCGGCGAGGCGTGAGGAGCAAAGGGAGGTGGCGGAAGTACGAGAAAGGATGCTGAGAGCGAAAGAATAAAGATAAAAGAGTGAGATTATGAGGGAATACAGTAAAAGAAGCTGTAAAAATTGATAAACAGAAGGTATTGTGATAGCTTTGAGATAATTAATACAAGTAATAAAATGACTACAGGGCAAAACCAAGTACAACATTAGCATTGACCAGGCTAACATCTTCACTAGCTGCATCACAAAATAAAATTACATCTATTTTGAGCGATATTTCTCTGCCAGCAAAAGTATATATATATATATATATATATATATAATTGACATTTACCCCGCCACACACAAATAATAAACAACTGCTAATTTAATTTTGTTTGCACCTTTTAAATAATAGCTGGAATTGTTATAGTCACAGTAATATATGCTTAAGTTCTATTAAAACAATTGATTTTTCTGCAAAATTATGCCATATAGTGTAAGCGGTTTATTTATATTATATCATAGTTATTTTTGCGATTTTGACACAGAACTTGGCCTGGTAGTGCAGGTGACACTTTTTGTCAGCTAGTATGAAACTTATTCACACTGGCCCCAAACCATCTGGCCAACCTTATTGTTTCGCCTTGGACCATAAAAGTAGAAACCGTTAGTGGATGTCCGGTTCAGTGAGCAGAAGTGCGTGTGGGCTTCAGCCTGTAGACTTTGCTATATACTCAACTCTATACCCTTCACTCCTACTCTAAGACAAGCATAGACCACCCACACCTTCACACCTCGGGCCCCCCGACCACAGAACAGCAGCTCTGACACACACTCTTCCCCAGCTGGCCACCGAGGACCAGCCTGACGGATGAGGTGTTGATAGAAAGACGGAGTTCTTCTTTAGCGGTCTGAGGGGAAGAAATAAAATGTGTGACGAGAGAGAGCAAGAGAAAGGAGAGAGCGGCAGCAGAAGGGCAGGAAAAAAACCCAATTCTCACCTCAGCACCCCTGAAGTCCGAAGACCTAGCGGCTATATGCTATTGTGAGGGGTACGAGAACCCTTGTGATTTGATCTCACATTCAATATGTTCCCTGAGAGAACCTGCTCTATACTCATCATCTAAACCAATAATATCTAAACCAACTAATCATGTGACCGTTCTAGTGACTGTTCTAGAAGACTAATTTCATGTGTATCTACAATATGTTGCCAAATGGTTCTTTGTTGGATGTTAGAACCACATTTAATGGTCGTGTTCAACCGGTACAGTATTGCATTATGAGCGCAAAGGTTGTGGGTTTGATTCCTAAGGGAAAACACGTACTGATTAAATGTGTACCTTGAACGCACTGTAAGTCACTTTGGATGAAAGCTTCTGCCACATGCATAAACGTAAATTTTTATGACAGTTATGATACTGAATGTTTTTAAGATGTTTATAAGATGTCTAAACATCAAAACGATCTTTTAAACAGAATGCTTTCTAGGTAAGGTGGATTTCTGTAGGTTTACAGAGCATTTCAGAAGAGAAAAAATTCAGAGAGAGGGGCGATCATAAAAATTATCATATAAATTGTGTTAGTACTGATTAAAAAAAAAAAAATCGCATAACAAATATTTAACTGCTTTTCTCGAGACGAAATTACTGAAATTACACAAATGATCCTGTTTAAAGTTTACACATCTTTGGTTCTTAATATTATATGTTCTCTCCCCAGGCATCAATGAATGTTTGTAGCCTTTGTGGTATTTGTGAATTAGTTCGTCAGTTGTGCCGAGTGGCAAAGCTCAAGCTCATATAAGCAGTGTGGGGGGAAAACTCCAATGTTCACAGTGTGCAAAGAAAGCCAATAACTCACAGTAACTGGAGGCCTGTTGTCAAGAACAGTCGGAAAGCTCCACCGTCCAGAACAAACCAGCGACTCACGCACAACTAACACATACGACTGTAAACAGCTAATAATGCTTGAGGAGACAACACACGATATTAAGCAGCAAGGGTATGTAAACTTATAAATGGAATAATTTGTGTAAATGAAGTTATCATTTTGTCTTCGGATGAATATCTCTGAACGTCTGACAGCTTCCTCAAGGCAGCACAATGCAATAAAAACTAATCAGAAATTTATGATCGTACTTATTCTCGCTTATTTTACAAACTCTGCTAGAGTTGCGTGAACTTCTCGGCAGAACTGCAGATGTAATTACGGCGTCGTGTAGCGCTTTGCCATTGCGTTTGACGCCTGGCTTACAACGAAATCCACGCATTAACTTCTCTTTTCAAATTGTCTTCCGAATTCGAATCGTAGAAACGTTCACATATGAAAAGAGAGCAAGAATATGTGAATTAGACCTCTGTTAACATTCGTTTAATAGCCTCTGTTGACATATGTGCTCTGCATTTCCCGACCCATCTGTGCGGGCGTCCGCACTAGAGTTACGGTGATGACTGGCTCTCCATTGTGGCCGCAGCACTTCATAATGCGGCCAATCAATACACTCCTGCATTCATGCTGCGGCCAAAACTGCCTTTTGTTTGCTGCGATGGGGCCATGAGCCTCAGAGTAATTCAATGCTCATCTCCGCCCTGAGAGTAAGCTGGAATGACTGACTGAACTGCCCACAGGTCATTCCGTACTCCTGCAGAAGTTTAGGTCCTTTTTTGAGAGACATTTCAAATATAAAATCAGATATTGTTATTAATATTATTCAAGCGCTACACTTAACACTAAACTCCTATATGTTAGCATTAAACAAGGAAATAGCTAACGAGAAATTGTAGCATTAATTAATCTTGATTATCAATGTCAATCAATGTTCGTTTCTACATACAGTAATGCATTATTTAAATTTCAAGTTCGAATTAACAACTGCATACATCAACTAAAAATGATCTACCATTGTTACTGCAACGACTTTTTTGATAAGTAGAATGTTAGCCAATGTTTTGAGAACTTGTTATTTGGCTTAGCCAATGTATTGTTAATTGTAAGTTCACGAATACCTCATGCATTACCTAATTAAACATTGTTGTAAAGCATTAACTTTAAAGTCATTAAAAAATGAAAAGGCAATTAACAGAATGCACATATGTTTTCCTACAAGCGTCATCTGCAGAAATGACACGCATTATTTAGTCTCTTTCCTTTAAAAGGAAGTGGAGAAGAAGTCATGGTTAGGCACTTTCATCTATTACATTTCTTCTGTTTAACAGGTGCAACAAAGCGAAATCAAAATTTTCCCAAATACTCCCCGGAACCTGTTTAAGCAGCACCTGAGGCGAGCACAACAGACAGTATCATTTACAGCTGCTGCAGCAAACCATGAGTCATTCATGACCACCAATCCATCGCAACTGGAAACTCCCTCTCATTCATCAGCCTAATGGACCGAACCGCACGCAGGCTGCATGCGCAACCGTCGCATTAACTCTTAATAATGACGAAAAAGGGATTTTGAAATGCTGTTTTTCTGCAAACACCATCCTGATCTGAATGCTTCAGAAGTCAACTCAGATCAAAGAGCGCTCCTGCAGCCTGCGGTGCTGCTGGGCTGCGACAAGCGCGCTCTGCAACGTCAGCATGCGCTGCCACGGCTGATTACTCAAAATCATTTATACTCTCCTCCATTAACCTTTCATCTCAGCGTTTACCACTGAGCTATTTCTCCTAATTGTGTATAGTCTGGTGTAATTGTATCTACTATTACGCTGCAAAACAAGCACTTACTTCAAAATAAACCAAATATGACAGCCGAGCCTCTTTGCATTACATGCGACGGGTACTTATTGTACTAGCAATCAGAAAGGGGCAATTTACATTTTGGTAGATGCTTTTATCAAAGCTACTTAAAAAGATCCAGGTATACAAGGCATGCATTGTATCAGTTCGAACCCGTGACCTCAGTGTTGCAAGTGCAATAAAGTACCTGTTGAGTTACAGGAATGTTATGTCTTTTCTTTTAAACAGGGAATAAGCAGGTAAGCCCACTTAACCCCTTTGACAAATTGACTACATGCAGAGGCATTTCGGCGGGCGACGTCACCTCTGTTCTCTCTCTTAAAGTATCCATCTGTCATTGGGGGGTATTATTTAAAAGCTTAAGTCTTCTGTTGACTGGGGGGGAACGGTGAATTGGAAGGGTGAGGAAATTATTCTGGAGTGAGGCAGTCCGCAAACGCTGAGAGACGCAGGGGAAAAAGTACGGAATAACAATTGCGAACAGGCCTCATGTAAAGCGGAACGAATTGCAGCATGGGATCGGAGATGGAGCGTGTGACCCAGGGTACGCGCATGTGGACGTCTGATACACGTGTCACAGTTTCCATGAGTGTCACTTTCTTCTTCTGCACAAAATGATTTTAAAGGGCTTGTGTTATGGAAAACTGAATTTTCTTAAGTGAGAGGTATATAATGTCTTCCTCCAGCTCAAACAGGAGACTGTTAGGCTAGCAACACCGGAGTCATGGGTTTGATTCTCAGGTAATACACCAACTGATAAAATCTGCAATCTAATGTAGGTTGCTTTGGATAGAAACATCTGCCAAATAATCAATGTAACATAGGGAACATTTTAACTACTTTGTAGACATACTCGCAATGTTCACAATGCAAAGAACTGGCCAGCTCCGCACCAAGCAATAATGTTCATACAACATTTAAAAAAAATGTGATGGTTTTGAACATTCCTATAACGTTCACAAATAACATTTTTAATACGTTTTTTGTTACTTAGGTAAAACATTGGGGAAACATTACTACAACCTCAAATTAGTCACTGAACACTGGGACCCATCAACACTGCTGTTATACGTTTGTCATTCAGAGTGTCTTCGTTGTTTGCTGTTATTTACCCATAAAAAAGTACCAAAAAAAAGCATAAAAGTAAAAAAGTCTTAAAAGCATAATAACAAAACAACCTGTTTAAATGTATTATAAAAAATCATTCACAAATGCCTTGTGGTGCAGTTGTAATGCAGAAATCTAGCTTCTCCTTATTTACTAGCTTTGTAGAAATGGGGACAAAGGCAACCTAATCCTCTATTTAGAGCAAAGAGAGGGGGGTGATGGCCTAAAACAACAGTGATGGGGGATGTTCCTCCAGAGATCTCTTCAGCAGGACAAATGATCGCTCTCCTCATTGAAGTAAAAACTCGTAAATGGTCTATATTGCCCAGGGGAGATGACATCCCGAGTTCACAGCACACAGCCAGTGGCACACTGATTTTTTTAAGTGCAGACATGATCCAGAGTTTTGTTAACTGTTGTCCCAAATTACTGTTCAATTAGAGGTGCCTGCTAAGACATGCGCTGCTATTGTTATTGCTCAGCTTTTAAAAAATTCCTAACCTTAAGTATTAAACTTCGGTAGCTTCGGTAGCTTCGATGTAGCTCGTTCTACACTGTTTGTGTGGCTCGTTAAAAAGAGACAACCCAGCAACCACCCAAAAAACCCTAGCAACCGCGCAGCAACACTCGATAACCAGCCTAAGTGCTCGTGTTATGGTGGTGTTTTGTGCCATGTTTTGACAAGCATCACTCACATTTTCTTCAAGAAAATGTAAAAAACTGTCAAAATGAACTATTTGTTCATTCTTTGTTCACACAAGCTATAATGTGTCTAAACGTTTAACTAAAAATTCATACAAATGTTCACAAAATACAACATATTTTAAGGCTACATTACGTTCCTCAACTGTAGCTCAACTGGTAAAGCATTGCTCTAGCAGCGCAAAGGTTGTGGGTTTGATTCCCAGGGAACGCACATACTGATAAAATGCATCGCTTAAATGCGCTACGTGCATTGCAAGTCACTCTTATTTGTCTGCCAAACGCATAAATGTAAATGCGACATATTTTTAAGAACTGTTTGCAGCATAAACTCAGTTCTTGCTTGCACAGCTACAGCTGAACATGTCGGGGTATTTGTTTAAAGATTTAGTCATTGTTGACTCGGGAGTGTTTAGCGTTGTCGAATCTTACCTGTCATTGAGCCAAAGGAGGTGTGAGGAGGGAGGATCGGCACGCAGGCAGCGACATGAAAAGAGAAAAAGAGAGATATCAATTAACACACGAGAACAGAAAGCAGTATTGTGAATGATAACACCATATTGCATTTCGCCCGTTTCCTCTGGGTGTCAGGGGCCGACTGTGACCCCGCAGGGCCTGTGTATTCACATTTCCACATCATAAACTTTAGCTGTGAGGTGATGGAGCACTAAAACCGGTTACAGGATATTGCTTTGAGCCAGACCACGTGCTCACCTATCACCTAAGGGAACAGACTGTGAGGAGAAGGCAAGATGGATGACCATTGTTTGGGTCAACAAGATGGATGGATGGACGGATGAAAAAATACTCTATATGTACATAGGAGAGAGAGATTCTTTTTGTACTCTAAATAAAGAAAATGTTTATATAAATATGCATACCATATATAAATCTCTCCCTCTCTCTAAATAAATAAATTAATTGTGTGTGTGTGTGTGTGTGTGAGAGAGAGAGAGAGAGAGAGAGAGAGAGAGCGATTCATATATGTATGAATCATATATGATTCATATACGTAGATATAAACCACTCGTCACTGAAAAGTTGACATGTTGTGGCTGGACACAGTGTAGCCAATCAATTTAAAGAACGTGAAAACCAGCTCAGCTGAAACAGTCGTGTAAACTATGTAGATTTCTTGAGCTGTTTATTGATTACAGGATTAAAGACGAGTCTCCAGCAGCTCTCGCTACAGACTGATGTGTGTTGCAGCTGCGCTGAGGATTCAGTGAACTGCAGGTGCCGGTACGAGCAGGAATGCGGAGCCAGTGTAGACACATATTTCCAGAAGCAGGGCAATGCCAATCTCTGCTTTTTTTTCTGGAATGTTCTGGGACCTGTTCTCTCATGTCATTCCCTCTGGGAGCGCACTAGCTTAATGTGCTTGACAAAAGAAAAAAGGGAGGGTCTTGTAAAACAGGAGAAAAGACAGAGAAGAGAGAGGAACAGGTCAGATCAAAGCTGGCCAGTGTGCATATATATAGATATATAAATATACACCGTATGTACGTCTGCTTGAGTCAGGCAGTTATTTCAAACGTAACTGAATGTTTTAGCTCCCCACTGGGAAAAAATGTTCACTGAAATAACTGACAGAACAGAACAGGAAAATACCGAATGCTGAATGGGGAAATATGGTACAACCAGTGACCAAAATATATCCCAAAACTACTGAGAACAACTGTGTGCTCATTTTTCACAGAATAAAAAATGCAGATGTCTGGATAAGTGTGTGTCGTGATGTTCGCGTGATACAAAACATCCATTTTCAAGTCTTCCATTATTATTTAATGTTAATCTACGGTGATGCATATTTCCCTCTTATACACCCTCAGTACACACACATATAAGAGATAAATCTTTTCAAGGCCCATTATGAAACCACACACTACAGTATTCACACACTGCAACGTGTCCCCCTCTATCTCTTTCTTACTAGTAGCTACCTGCCACTCTCCACTCTGTCGATCTGATAATAAACCCAAAGCCCAAATATCACATTAGGTAATAAATAACATACAATCTCAACATGCCTCAGTTCCAAAACGATGATGCTACTAAACTTCCACAGTCGATGTATCGTGTCGAAGGGAAGCGCATATTCCCTCACATGATCCGTGACTGAGCGATCACACCTCATGAATAATGGACCTCCTGCCAGCAGACATCATCTCCATCCACCGGGCAGAGGTCACCAGATGAACAGAGTGTAAAGGAGAAGACGAAGGATAGACGGATGAATAGATAAACGAGAGTATCTCGGTAGCCTGTGTGGGTCTTGACGTAGTTAACAGGCCCTTAATGAGGCTAATACAAAGACAGATGGTGCTGTTAGAGAGAGCAGGAGTGGAGCCTTGGAACCTTCCGGCATGGATTAACACTTGGCTTTGAAGAGGAGAGCCTGGGACATTTGCAACACAAATCCACAATGCCACAATGATGCTTTTCGGGTCGCCTTTTCTCTCTCGCTCTTTACCACCAACGTAAGTGGTCATCAGAACACAAAATAGTCTGCCGAACACTGGGAGAAAGGAAATTACATGGTGTACCGCCAGGCTTAGCACTGTTAAGAGGAGATGTAATTTCTCAGCTCTTTATGTGGGTTCTACATGGATTACTGTGGAGGCAGAGACCGCTGGCGTCTGACTCACGGTACCTCAAATCACCTTCCAAGCTCCGCTCAGAAATGTACGCTTGCAAATGACCTACAACTTGTCGAGGAAGCGAGACGCTCGGCTTTGAGAAACTCCCGCGTGGAGAAACTCCCGCTTTCCATGAGAAATAGGTTTCACTGTACTAGAAAAACACTCTGTCACAAACACTTACTTTTGTAATCTGTACATGCAAGGTGTGCAAATGAAGCAGATGCCCCGCAGAACACAGTGGTGGGTCGCCACGTTGCCCTCCGAAAAAACTGAAGGAAACCAGCCATAAAACGTAGTACATTTCCCAGGTATTAAATTTCATTATGACTATATTTTCTGAAAGCTCTTTCTCATCTCTGAATGTAAAGGTGAGAATGTTTCCCTCGATTATATATATAAAAAGAAGAGAAATTATATTATACCTAAAAATGTATTTATAGGACCATATTTTTGCAGTGTGACATTAAGAGATATTGTTTAACGTGTGATGTACACAATATGGTAGTTTTTTGCTGTACTGCTTTCATTTTATTCTTATAAAAACACAGTATTGAGTAATACAGTATAAAATATACAGTATGTCAACAATGAGTATAATTACATGTCAGTGTAAAAAAACTGTGAATGTTCTGGAATTTTTAAATATTCTATATGTACACGTTTCGGGACAAAGTGGTTTATAAAAATATATCAAATCAATAAACTACAATAAATTATAAATAAAACCATTTTTAAAAATAATTTGAATAATTATAATAAACAATATAAAAATCCACATTCAGTCATTAAAAGAGCAAAATTGAAAATAA
>JAZGTJ010004574.1:13135-30397 GCA_036877575.1 Botia almorhae
AACGTGTGATGTACACAATATGGTAGTTTTTTGCTGTACTGCTTTCATTTTATTCTTATAAAAACACAGTATTAAGTAATACAGTATAAAATATACAGTATGTCAACAATGAGTATAATTACACATCAGTGTAAAAAACTGTAAATGTTTTGGAATTTTAAAATATTCTATATGTACACGTTTCGGGACAAAGTGGTTTATAAAAATATATCAAATCAATAAACTCCAATAAATTATAAATAAAACCATTTTTAAAAATAATTTGAATAATTATAATAAACAATATAAAAATCCACATTCAGTCATTAAAAGAGCAAAATTGAAAATAAGCACAAGAGCTGTACGGATGTGTCCTGCAGCTATTGGGCTGCCAATGTGAGCATCAAAGAGCCAGTGGATCCATGTTTGAGATGGTCCACAAGTCACCGCAGAGCCTCCACAGACACAGCTCAGCCTTAGAGGTCTTTACTCTCATCCCCCCCGGGCCCTCGTGTCGGTGCATGTTTGTGTGAATAAAAGGCCTCCCTCTGACACTGTGTTTGATTAACTTGAGCGATGATCCTCTCCACCAATCCAATAAGTGTCACTTACAAGCCATAAGCATGTTGCTATACCTGCCAGGCGTTTGGAAGCAGATGGCATTGGCCAGACGACACCACCTCACCGCAGTAATTACATCTTCTTAATGGGATGTGGCCGTGGCCCAAGATGACCGTATCTGGACCGTATCCGCAGTATCAGCTACCCAGTTAACAGGGAACATTCTCAAAATGTTACTCCAAGGTTCTTGGAGTAACAGTAGTCAACCTTTTTAAGTTACACATCATATATCAAAAACATTATACTTGGGTTGTTAGTGGAACATTTTAAAAACGTAACAGAATTTAAAAAAATGTTTGAATAATGTTCTTAAAGCCAAGCCACAACATTAATACAACCTCTAAAGAATGGTTTGAACATTCAGCATAGTTATGTAAGAAAAACTTACATAACGTTTTTGTTACTTAACGGAAGCGTTAGGAAAACATTCTTACGACGTAAAATTTGCTAGCTGGGTAGGCAGGATACAGATATTGGTGGGGTTGGTGATGCAACACAGTAAAGTGCTTAAAAACACGGTCCACAGATATAAGTGTCCTCCCCTTCTAAAACTGACAAACTTTAAGTGACGGCTGAATCTTTAAGGAGGTCTTGGTGAGAGCGCAGTATTTTCGGAGTTTGTTACAGATCAGCGGTATAAAGGCTGATACGGGTCATACAGAACCATTCAGAAGATCCCAGTGTAGCAGGATTTCCTGTAGAGTTTGGGCAAAACAGGATATGAGGGAAGAGGTGATGATAAGAACACGGCTCCAATTTCCTCTGTCAGTATTTCAGAGACAAATTACTTTACAAAAACAGTAGGAAAGAAAAATTACAAACGAGATCTCCGTTAACTCTTAATTTCTGTTCTAGCTTTTCACTTGTGTTTTCACTCTCACTTGTGCCTTCTCTAAACTCACAGAAGAGAACATGTATCTCACAACAACGCACAAACATTTCTTACCAAATTTCAAACTAGACCAACCTTTGGTTCATAGCACTATATACAGACACTGCATGTCAAAGACTGCCTTTCATTTACGAGAAACATCTCCCATTTACAAAACCTCTATTAGGTCTCCTAGCCAGCTGACAACTTTAGGTTGTAAGAATGTTTCCCTAACATTTCCATTAAGTAACAAAAATGTTATTGTAAATGTTGTAGGAATGGTCAAAATATTCAGTTTTTAGACGTTATATATACATACATACATATATATATATATACATACATACATATATATATATATACATACATACATATATATATATATATATATATATATATAATATATTTGTGTATATTATTATTATATATATTGAGAGAGAATGTTAAAGGTTCCACTAACATTATTGCAAGAACATTTTTATTAACTTTCAAAGAACTTTTAGAGAACATTAGCCATGTTTTGAGAATGTTCTCTGTTAGCTGGGTAAGCAAGAATTTAGGTGAAATTAGATCATCTTTGAGAACTAGCAAAGTAAACAACACCTTCTGACTGCACAAAACCACCAAACAAACACCAGATTACATTTACCTCCTTAAGAAAAAAGGGCCAAAAAAAATAAAACGCCCATTCAGGACAAACAAACGAAAACCTACAGCGGAGCCTTTGTCAGCGTCTACCCACCTAGCTGGGCCAAAAATGTACACCCTCACTGTGGTCCCATTGGGTCTGATAAACTGAGTGAAGGGGAGGCAGGGTGTTCATGCTACATGTTCTCGTCACTGCTCCATGCCCAATTAATCCTGAATCGGTGAGGTGGGTATACTGCCAGACATGTCTCTGTTGCATGGCAGGGGCTTTTGGGCTAATGAACAGGGCTGAATGGAGCTGAGAGCTGGGGATGGCCCTCCCTCATCCTGGGAAAGGTTTGGATAGTGGGGTGTGGGGTTGCCCCCTTTTCACGGGCCTCTCTTTTCCAGTGAACTAGATTTAGCATCAGTTAATGAGGCGCAGGGCCAGAACAATGTTATGGTAACGTTTGACAATCATTACATCAGGATTACAGCTCGAGGGATTACATCAACGACGCAGCAGAGAGAAATCTCACTGAGGGCATAAATAAGAAACTCAGCCCCACCAAAACATGAGCTTGAACTCACATAAACATCTGTGTTTCGGAATGCAGTTATTAACTAAATCTTTAGCAAATCTGCAAAATCCATCTATGTACTTGTTAGAGAGACGCAGTGACAATGTGCAACGGAATAAAGCACTTTACACAAATCCACTTGTCAAATCAAATTTGTATTGCATGTCTGGTGTAAAGACGCTTTCCAAAAGTCTGCCATTTGACATTTTATTCCTCTTTGTCTGGTCTTATTTCAGGTCAGCTTTTCCTTCTAAGAGACAACATCATCGTTTGGCGGGCGGTTGGGTGTCTGGGAGCTTTTCGGATGAAGATTTGCATGTATAATTGAGCAGAGACCAGCAGAGACCTCCACGATGACATCATCCCTTACAAACTCCAGGAAAATCGCAACCAAAAAGAAATGCGACGTAGAAATGCACCAGCCGAGAATCCCGCGCCCGCTCTCAACAGCAGCGTCGTGCAATTATACGTGACTAAATATTGCTCAAGTGTGCGAAAACACTGTAAAATATTCCTGACGCACAGAGGGCTTATTATGAAAGTAAATGTGCTCCTACGCAGCTGTGGATGAAAGAGACCCATTGTGGTGAGGCACATTAATCCGAGACCATGCTGCCAGAGCCTCCGAGAACAGGACGGGCCCCCAGGGGCCTCAGACACCTCAGTTCCGCTGGCCCTTTTGTAACTTGCCCTGCTGGGCTAGAGGGGGACGCATTACCTGCATTGTTTGTGTGAGCTAACCGTCCATCTGCGATGACCTACTTTCCTATCTACTGTCTGAGGCCCCAGACCGGGGTTTTTTACGTCAAAAACAGCATTTCGTATGAGAACGACTGTTAAAGAGTCAAATAACGAGACCCTGACTCTGGGGAACGTACAGGTAATGAGTTTTCTGGGAAAAGACGGACTTTTATTCAATGATCAGAAATCAAACAGAACAGACTCACAGTTCGGTCGACATCTCTTTCTTTCACGCTGAGACGTGTCAATTTTAGGACACAATTCAGTCTCTCCGCGTGTGATTGGTGTTTTGTACGACAGGACGTGACTGTACTGCGTCTGGTCAAACTTCATCCTGCGGTGGCCGCCGTAGCCGGACTGGAGGGCACTGCAGGTCTAAACGCTGCGCTAGAGGACAAAGCATGTGCCCTCACTCTCTACCCTTCCAAAAATCATTCTCTAAAGCTATCCAAGTGTTTCACTCCTGATTGAGGACGAGACCCTCACTGAGAGAATCTCTGTGGTATCCATAATCAGAAAGAGAGTACAGTGTAGGATGTGTTTTGTCACCATGCCTGTGATTTCATACAAAAGTCTTGATAATACCATCAGAAATAATCAGGTTGTTGTATTAGAGATGTGGCTTATCAGTGCATTGCTAACTGTGTATACATATTTAAATATTTCTGAGTGCGATGAGAGCTGATGCTATGAGACGCTTAATGACGCTTCGTCTCTCTTGCACATCTGGCCCCGTTAACTGCAATCCAACTACAATATTGTAAACGCGGTGAATCACAACAAAGGCATTATGAAGTAAAATGTACTGAACTGGCAACACTCAGCACTAACTAGTGCTCATACTGTGACATTATCAGCATTTCTGGTGATGCTAGTTCGATTCCAGAAATGATTGCTAACCTTTCTCTCGCGATTAGTTTTGCTCTGAGCAAACAAACCAACAGCAGGTAGCCACTCTTGTTTTCTGACAACTACAAGACAAGGTTTTATGTCTTTTTTTGTATTGTTTTTGTCTTTTCAAGACAAATTGTTTCATCTAAAGGGATTAGCTAGTAATGTCAACGACAAATCCTCAGGCTAACGTTGTCGATGCGAGATGCACATAGTCAGCAAAACGGCAACCATTTCAGCCAGATCTGCTTGGCCTTTCCACCTTAATTTTCCTCTACAGATCAATAAAGTCTGTCCCTGGGTTATTTATACACACACACAAACACATACACATACACACACAATGAAAGTCAACGGTATGATTATCAAAAACATTTCTGGGTGCTACATTTACACAAAACATTAAATTGCCAGAAAGTTATTCTAAACAAACTTTAAACTGAGCTCCTTTTTTTCCTATTGGCAAAGTTTTATCCCCATTTTATTTTTTAAAGCATAAATCTTGGACAGATTTCTCTAAAGGCAGGACTTAATATCTTAATGTCTGTCGTTTTGCTTCTGTATCTCGTTTTATTTACATTTACATATTTACATTTATTCATTTTGCTGTAGAAACGTTTTTGGGGCGTTTACACGTTTCTACTAAATGTAACACAAGCGAGAAAGTTTGAAAGTAACTTTCTTTGCAGCGTAGAAAAGTTCAAAGAAAACTGCGACAAGAAAGGCCAATAAAAGCCCAGTGCAGATCCTAATGGAGGTGTTGAGAGAGAGAGAAAGAGTGGCCGGCTGTCAGCTCTCGTTCCAGTGCGCATATGGACCTGCGGGCAGGACAGCAGTGAGGAGCTGTGAGACTGGCTAATCAAGAGATTAAGGTCAGGCTGAGGAAAGGTTACGCTGTTGAGAACTGCAGCTTAGACCCCAGGAGACACAGGTAAGACAGAACTGGATCTAAAAACAGGACAAACTGCGGGAAATGTTCAAGACGACAAGTGCTGCAAACCTCCTGACAGTGATGCATTAAAGCAATAACACGCCGCGCAATAGCGGACCTGTAATCGAAATAACGCGCACCCTCATCTACTGCCGCTTACAGAAAATGCTCATTATATCCCCATTTTTATTCTGCGGGCGTTTCCAGTGAATATGTTGTCATGGTAATGTGCATCATTCTGTTCCGCGTTAGCGTTGTGGTTGCTTAAAAATAAACGAACGGCACACGTGTGCCTTTCAGCCAATCGGATCGCAGGAGTTTTGAAAACATTATATAATCGTTAGCGGCGTATGTAGCGTGCTGAGTGCCGAAGAAAGAGCAATTAATGTTGCTAAATGTATTAAAGAAACATCAGCAACAGATGGTGTGATAAAATGATGATGGAAATGATGCTGGCAAGAACAGAACGAGAAAACTTCACTTTGATTGTATAACATGCGTGAATCAAGGCTTTGTCAATCATTCCGGTCACTTTCCTGACAGAGAGAGACGGGGTAAGAACACAAGAAAAGAACAGCAGAGCTTTGGCATTGTCGTATGACAATCCCACTGATCTGACTGACTCTGACAGACAGATTCTCTTCCATCGAAACGTAAACCAGCTTAGGGGGCCATTTTCTATTTTATCCCTAAGCTTCGTGACCTCCCACCCTCCAGCCTGCCAGGAAGCATCAAGACACCCCTCCCACACTCGCATACACAGAACAGACGCTTTCCTCCGCCGCCCCCGATTAGAGGCTGAGGAATTTCAGCATAAATGCAGCTGTCAGCTTGGCTCTGCTTTCCGCCACACCGGCCATATTTCGGATAAAAGGAGAAAAAGAAGAGGCATAGAGGGGAAAAAAAATGCAGATCCAGAGCCAGGCTCAGATGGTCGGGTGTGGATCCCCCCCGAGGGCCTCTGGCCTGGTCTGCTTTAGCCTTTAAAAGCTCCGACCTGATGCCTCACTTTACCTTTCTGATGAGAGGAATTCAGCTTGTTGTTCAGCTTCAGACAGGTAAAGTGAGGGATCTGGAGCTCTCACAGTGACCTCCACGACCACACCACACCTTAAAAAAAAATATATATATATATATTTTTTTTACAAACACACACACACACACACACACACATACACACATATAAATATATATATATATACACACACACACACACACACATACATAACTACACTAATTTAATACCTTTTAAAATGGATAAATGAAATAAAATACATACTGAAGAATTCTGGGCTAAATCTGGCTCAGTTTAGCAGAGCGTGCTGTAATGGCCTCAATCTTAAGAGACCCATCCTCTGAAAGACTGCAGTTCCCCCTAAACCCTTCTGATTCCCTTCCAAAAGACAGTGGCTGTCAGAGGTCTCTGAGATGAAGGGAGGTCCTGACACTCACATGCCATCCAGCAGTGTTAATGAAGGTTTGGGGAGGAGGCGGCTCTCATTTAAACACTTTCTTTTAGAGAATGATTATGGGAAATTATTCCAAACCGGAAAAATAAATCCAGCCTCTGGGCAGACATTGATTCTACAGGCTCATTCTTTGTTTCCAGGTGAGGAAGCCCTGGGTTAATACGAAAACATTAATATCAAAGGATATGCGTGTCTTTTCCCAGACAATTAGTCACGTTAATTCATTAAGACAAAGAGACTTAATTGGTGCGATTAAAGCCTGAGATTGGGGCAGTTCAGCTAACGGTTCATGAATTAATAATAGAGTTAATCTTCACAAACAGGGAGGGGATGTAGGCTCCCCTAACAGAGAACATTCTCAGAATGTTGGCTAACATTCCAAAGCTGACTCAAAGTTATCAAAAAACATTCTTGCAGAAACGTTACTAGAACATTTTTTAATGATATAGAATTTAAAAATGCCAAGTGAAAATGTTTAGACATTGTCTACAAAACTGGACGCTCTGAACATTCCAAGAACATTCCAAATACCATTTTTAATGTTTTTGTTACTTAATGGAAATGTTAGGGAAACATTCTTACAACCTAAAATTGTCAGCTGGTGATTAATGATCTGGACTGGTTGTGAAAGTTTAAAGCCTGCTGGGGACAGTCGCTGTAATAAATATCCTGCAATTTGCATCGTATAAAACCATTAACTAACTAAAAACAATAAACCTTCTTATTTTTCGTTGTCATGATTTTTGCACATTTGGTTTGGTGCTGCTAATGGTGCAGAATCTGCCACTTTAAGGTCACGCCTAAACATTTCTGTGCTAGCAAGATAACAAGAAGCATTTAAAGGCTAGTCTCCTGCTTTCTGTCTCCGGCTTAAAGATGAGATTCTCACATCTTATCCTGCAGTAATGTCTCAAAAGCACATTCCAAGAATGAACAAACACTGACATAATGCTGGAACCCACATGAGAGAGAGAGAGGCAAACAAAACCAGATATTACTTGCATGTCAGTATCCAGGCCAAGCTGGCAATGTCTTTATTCAAATTCTGAGCAGAGCGCTCCAAAAGCGATTACGATCGCCTTTTCCTGTTCGTAACCCTGCAGCCTGAGCGAGCTGAAATCTGACGGCATCAACAAAGGGGCCGAAGCTCTTATCACTGTCTAATGACACAGGACAGGAAGATAAATGCTGAAACACAGAGTGTGTTGTTTGGGGATGAACAAAAGCCAAAACAAATATAAATACATATTGCTCATAAAAACACAAAGAGGAGGGAAAAGCGTCTGTTCTCAGCAAAAAAAATAATAATAAATACCTGGCCCCGGGCCCTCGGAGAGTGTGTTTAGTCACTGAGGCTCCAGTGTCTCGGAGAGGGTGTGGGGCCAATAAACATTAAAAGAGTAGAACAGCTCCACCAAAAGCATGTTTTTTATTTGCTTTGCAGTGTTGGAGGTCTTGTGATGGGAAACTGGGAGTCAATTGAGTGGGAATGAAAGAGATGCTGAGGAAGAAGTGTGTGTGTGAGGACATCTGGGGATATGTGGCCTGGTGGGTACCTCATCCTACATTTACAAGGTGGATGTGATCTAATGGCCTGCTCGCTATTGATTCTCTCTCCCCTGGTGCACGTTCTGAGAAAAGGACTTGTGGATTGATTCTGAGACTTCTTTGAAAAAAAAACGACTATAACCGATATAAGCTACATCGAGAGGTGGAAACAAGTGTTATCATCTAAAGACGTTTTTAGATGTTTTTTCTTGCCTCACAACAGGCACCCCAGCCTTTTATTGTACGCACCCTGTCATACGAGAACCCAGAGCGTGGCGAATATTAACATGCAAATCGACCTGCGCGCTCTAAAGTGGAAGCCAGGCAAGCATTTACTGTTCAAAAACCTCCATATTCTTCGCTCTCATGCTAAATTTGTGAGTCCATGTAAACATCTATTTTAGTCAAGCTTGAGAGGATGAGCGAACGCACGAACTGTTAATATTCTCGGCCTTATTTATATTCATAGCGGGACAATGCTTGAGGGAGAAATACAGGACAAAGAAGAAGAAGAAAAAATTGAGAGGGTGTGTGTGTGGGGGGGGGGTTAAACACAAAAGGAGTTGGAGGAATGAGTAGAATTTGTTTGCCATGACTTGAGGCGCAGTGTGTGGAGCTGTGTGTCTTCAGAGAGCAGCGTTAGGAGAGAGATGACCAGGGGTGAAAAACCAGAAGACGTTACGCTTCCCTTCAAACCCCTCTGCTCTTTCCTGACATCTTTGTTTGGCTGCAAATATTTTAAATATGTCAGAAGCGCACAGGACACGAGGAACTGGAGACATTCTCAGCGTCCGCACCATCTCCAGGGTCCGACAGTTCACCGTGAAAAATACAGTCTAATCAAACTTTCATGCCGAGCAGTGGATGTGGAGAGGTTTCTGTGCTCATCTTCGGAACAGTGGCTAAAAAAGAGAGAGAGATATGAAAATTCAAAGTTCAAACGCAGGAAAGCCGGGAATCTTTTCAAAGTCTTGAGCCTGAGGGTTTCGACTCTCTCTTTATCCTTTAAAGCAGAAAACCCCCATAAATCCGTGTATGTAAATGGTGTAGCTATGTTGAGGAGTTGATTTGAACGGTTGTGGCAACCAGAGAGCGAAGGTTATTCATGTACGCGGGCAGCCGAGGTAGACATCGCAATTGGGAATCCACACACGTTACCGGGCTCTCCGTGTATGCCCGGGGCTCCTTGCCTTGCTCAAGCTCTGAAACAAGGACAGCGTCTAAATTCAGCCACTATCCGGGCTCTTCTCAAGTGGGCTCGGGGTTGCATCTGAAAAACGCCTTGGGTTCGCTCTGGTGAGACATTTGGAGATGCACTTCCTTTGGAGCTGCGGGGCTTTGGTTCATGACTGAATCAGACCGGGACAGATGTGCGTTTGATTTAAAGAGATGTTAGTTGTCTGGAGATTGGTGCAGTAGCAGCTGAGATGCTGTAAAAAGGACAGACAGAGCGAGTTTCCCCCAGGCGCAAATCCCCTCATATGTACTGCTCCCATTACTGGTTTATGCTCCATAACACTGCACTGCTCTCTCTTCTCAACTGAAATATCCTTTCTCTATAGCCCTGTCTTTAGTTGATCCCTCTTAAAGGGACAGTTCACTCAAAAATGTCCATTTCTCCATCATTTACTTTGAAAACAGATATTTTAAAGTATGTTAGTGACCACGACGACAGAGGCATCTGCTGACTTCCATTGTATGGCCACAAAACCACAGAGACATTTCTCGAAATATCTTCCTCTGTGTTCCACATAAGATAGAAAGTCATATAGATTTGGAATGACATGAGGGTGAGCAAATAAACATTTTTGGGTGAACTGTCCCTTTAATAAAGGGTCAAGGTTTGGTTAATTAGCATCTGGACACAAATAACATCTTTCTCCAGTTTCTTCTTTAAATATTTGAGTGACCATTTCTCTGAAAACTAACTTGTACAGCAATACAATATTTTAATATAATTGTCAGTGACCTTTTTTAAAGGCTCTTAGAAGTGTGACATAGACTTGTTTTTTTTACAGTCTGTTGTCCTTGAATCATAACGGAGGACAGTCAGTAATGAAGGGCACATTCTTAAACCCATCAGCCAATCAGCGTTGTCATGACGCCACTTCCTGTGACTCCAGAGTGATTCGTCACATGACATTTACAGCTCTGGTGATTGGCTCGCAAATCTTTGATGGCTTGACAAAGCTGGGAGATTAAAAAGTCATAGTTCAACAGTTAGAAAAAACAGATATGTTGATAGATGTGTTTCATTATAAAAACATTTCGTAGGCCAGAGTGAAAAAATGCTAAATTTCCCAGAATACCATTATCTGTTATGCTGTAAATTATCATTCCTGTTATTCTGATTTAAATTCCAGTTCAACCTCCTACAGGGTTTGGCCAATTTAATTCAAATTCTGCCTGAGTAACAAAAGACCCAATTCTTAAATTCCAAAATCTGTTCTACCCTGTTAGCAAGAGACATATTTGCTTTAAAACGCCTTTCTGCAGGTATCACAGACTTAGTTGCTTGAAACTAACCTTCCTTTGACCTTTCTAAACAAAGACTCTGTCTCACTGTGACAGAGGAGACTGAAACAACCTGAAAGATCCAGCAAATGAGTTCAGTCATTATGTGTGCGGTCCTATCCATCCTCTCTCTCTTTACCTCTACCTGACTGACAGAGACAGAGACAAGCATCGCCTTGCATTCTCTCAAGCCAAAAGGTCGGTATCCATGGCAACACCTTATGACAAATGGAACACAATCAGCGATCCCTGGAAATGACCTTCCAGTGACATTGCCAGTCTGTGGTGAGACCTGTTTGCAGATTCAATTTCACAAGCACGCATAGACTAGTGATGTGAATTTTGACTACTCGGGAATTCAGCAGATAAACCAAAACCGTCAATTAATTCATGCAATTCTTCTAATTGAAATCCAATCTGTGCTATTACCGGCCATCTCTAGCATGGACTAAAGTTGCAAAACCACATCTAAAAGGCTGTACTTCAGTTTACGCATGTAAGAAAGTTTTCCTAACGCTCCCATTAAGTAACGCAAACGTTAAACATTAAAACGTTAAAAAAAATATTATTTTGAAAGTTCTAGAACTGTTCAAAATGTCCAGATTTCAACGTTATTGCTCAAATGTGAGAACAGTATTTAAACCTTTTTAAATCTGTGACGTTTTTAAAACATTGCACTAACGATTTAGGAATAAAGTGTTTGATGTATGACATAAAACGTTAAAGAAACGTCCAACTAATCTTACTGCGGGAATGTTTTGTTAACTGAGGGAACTTTTTTGGGAAAACTGTTAGCCAATGTTCTGAGAATGTTAGCTGGGAAGAGCCACAAAGTTATACTGAAGCACACGCTTTGCTTTGTAAAGCTTAAAACATGATTTATTTGGAAAAGTGCAATACAGTAAACATAGAACTCGCTTCACTGGGCAGAGAGTCACAGGAGTGCATGAGAAAAAGACAGAGGAAGTGGTATCGCAGGAGACGCTACGACTCCCACCAGTTTATCATGTTGATTTACAACCACCAGTTAACAGGCATCACACGCAGTGGCGTAAACAAAACATCGGGCCTCTCCTAAATGATGAAGTTGACGCCTCGTGGCCCTCCATGTCTGCTTCAGAGAAATCGAAGAGGTCTTGTCTCATGTTACATTTTAGGGCAACGTGCTGAAATGTGCAATTTTGCACCATCCAAGTTAACAGGGTTCTCTCAAAGTTCTCTCAAAGTTATAAAATATGTTCTTGCAGTAATGTTAGCAGAACATGTACAATAATACGTTTGAAAAACGTTAAAAAAATTGAACAATGTTCTTATAACCAAGGCAATATCATTATACAACGTTTTGAATGTCCTTAGCCCTTTAAAATAATTTTTTAACATAATGAAACATTAGAGAAACATTCTAACAACCTAAAATTGTTAGCGGAGATTGCGCAACAGTGCGCGCTGGAAAGTGATCACTCTGAGGAGAATCCTTAAGGCTGAGGGTGCCATTTGAAACAGAGCCAGTGTTTGATTTTACAAAGCCTAAAATGTGTCAGAAGAGCTTCCATGAAAAACAAGAGGAGGGGGGTGTTGACTTTCCAAACTTTCTCTTTAAATAACTTAACGCTCGATGTTTGTTTGTTCACAGAATTCAAATGCATCTCTAAGTTAACATCCTCATCCCAAATCACGACACACACACACGCGCTCACAGATTGAGCTGAAATTAAAAAATAAAAACAGCTTATCAAAACATCTTATGGAGCTGAATCACCCTCTAATGTTCCATTCGGTAAGCAATCAAAAACGCTTCCAGGAAAAATACCAACATTCAAATTGAACAATAATGAAAACCTCCCGCTCTGCCAGAACAAAAACAGAAACATCTGTGCCAGACGGTATAATTTATTCATTTACACTCAGCTGAGAGACAATATTTTGATGAATAAAACAAAATTTTCCCCAAGAATGACACGACGAGAGAATTAGGCCCACGTGTGCGTTGTGAAGTTTCTGGAGCAGGTGGTCTCGCTCCCTCCCCAGACTGCGGGGAAAAAGCAAATGCAGGCGAGCCCGGCAGATAAAATATCTGCAAGATAACATCACTGGAAGCTCTCCGATGACTCGCAGAGCTGAGTAAATTGAAGCCTATGTTTTGTGTCATTTTAAATGAGCATTAACTGAGGAGATTGGCACTAACGACCGGATATGGGCGATAAAATTGAAGACAGGAGATGCAAAGTGAGAGATATTTACGCATAACCACTCCTCGCCATCGCAAACACACTCGCAGGTACTAAGAGTGTCGTTACAGGGTGAAAGGTGTGCGTGTGGTTTTCCGAGGACACAAATGTGTATAATCACATGTATAACAAGTTTATATAACTTCCAGGGTGTAAATCACTTAAAAAAAACATGGTGAAAAATAAATGGTGCTTTTTATTAATTAAAAGATGTTTTTTATTAATTAAAAGATTAAAAAACATTATGTATATGGAGAGTTCTCATAAACCACATATGCCAACATCAGGCTAGACGTGAACTTTCACGTACACAGTACACTGAGTACACTGAGTAGTGTCTCTAGTGACAAGATGAAACGGAACTCAAGTACACACTACCTGTTATTGTGGTTTAATAGCTCAGATAACTCCACCCCTAAACTATTCATCCAACCAGAACTGTGACTGATTACTTCACATGTGTAAGTAGGCGGCTCACAACCAGTTTAATCTACAAAAATCCACGGTCAAAAAGTCGGTCTACATAAGACTACATGACACAACGTTTAATAAGTAATTTCACAGACAAACTTCATCCAAAAACTCTCCATCACATGGGAGAGCACAGGCCTAACACAGAAAAAGAGAGAAAGAGAGGGAGAGAATGAGAAAAAAGGCAGAAAGTGTCAAGAATAACTTTAGGGCACATATATCAGCGGCTACACAGGGTCTGTGTGCAGAGTGTGTGTGTGCTTGTTATTCCCATAGGAAAAGGGAATCGAGAGGCAGGGACAAAGACAAGCTCAAATGTCCATCCACAGCAGGGCACCAGCTGACACGCACACGCACACAGTCTGTCTGTCAACGCACAGGACACTGCAATGGACCAGAAAGAACCAATTGTGGAACAGTCAACAGGGACATGAGTGGCTGCTCTCATTAACCTCAGCAATCTGACAAATATTATGAGGAACATTTGAGTCTTTCATGTGGGACAAAACCCTGCATTATGCGCGAGCATATCGTGACCAGCGGCTGTCAAGCTCCAAAAAGCACTTAAACAGTTCTTACAACTTATGCATTCATATATTTTCAGCTTTCTGAATACAAATTAATTTGAGTGATGGAGAAAAACTACATTTGAGGGTTGCGGAATATGTGCGGGTGAAATATTTCAGATTACAAGCACAAAGCGATCAAGATACTTCAGAAGTCTTCAGCATAGAACACAAGAATACATTTTTGTCTTTTTTGGTGACAACGTAAGTCTGTTATTGGAAAAGAGAGTAGATGATGACAGAATTTTCACATTTGCGTCCACTGTTTCCTTTAACTAAACAATCTCATCTATACTAATTTAGGATTCATTGCGAGGTGAGGTGACAAGACCATCACTCATTTACAAGCCTCTAAAAGGACACTTTCACTTTCGGAGCCCCTTCCAGCCGCTCTACACCCCTCTGTGTATTTCCCCAGTCACTTTGAGTAAGATGATCTTTTGAAGGATGTTTCAACAACCTTAGATGAACCATGAGCGAGAGAGCAGAGACGCCTCACATCGGAGGAAGTGGCCCTGCAGAAAGACAAAAGATCTTTGTTCAGCAGGCTTCCAGTCAGAGGAGGACGACGATGAGGGAGAGCAACCAAACGCCATTCTCCATCACAGACAGCATTTAACATCGCCCCTAATTACTGCACCGAGGCGTGACAAAGAGACGCTTTAGCGAGGGGTGAACACAGCGTTCAGGCCACTCATCAAGGGAGAACGTTACAAAAGAACATGCGTACAAAACTCTCGGCTCCATTACGAGAGCGCTTCTATTTTGTTCTTGGAGAAACTAAAGGAGACACAAGAGAAACCAGTGTCTCAAAATTGTATCTGACCTTACGTGCTCTCAGCATGGCATGCAAGATACATGTGAAATCCACGCCCATGTACTCAGCATGCAAGTTGAGGAACATGGAAGATGTTCCCCAAGAAGGCATCTTGTAGGGTTGAGCTGAACTGGCACATTACCATGTAGCCTGGTCCATTATACTAACCAACATCTCCACCTACAAGCAGATTAATGTACCCAGCAGTTAGCTCTCGTTTCTTGACCTTAAAAGCCGCCACTGGCACTTATCTGGCTGTCAGGGCCGCAGCTGAAACATCTGAAGGAAGGTGTAATGTTTCAGAGACTGAGACGCGAGCCTCCTTTTAGAACTCATTAAGCTGTCCCTCACAGCAGGACATGAGAAGAGCTCATTACAGGTCAAAATGGTGATAATGCATGTCAGGTGGAACACACCCAGCCACGGGTTCAAGTGTGGAGGGAAGGTTATTTTTTATTGAAAAAGCAGTTTCGCAAAAACTAAAAAGATCCACAATACACTATAAAGATCCAAAATAAAGCCATAAAAGGGCCAAAACTTTACAAAAGAGCAAAAAGAATATTACTATAATGGATATTACTAAAGCAGCAACTCTGTCTTGTATTTAATCGAAGCATTAGCATCTCTTTGTTATCCCAATAATGGATTTATCCTTGACAAAGAAAAATAATCTTTATTTTTAACCGCCTTAAAAAGAAACAAAATCCTGTGCAAGAAATTAATAAGCAAACACACTTTGTTGTTGGTTTTTTTGTTATCAGCTACGTTTAAACTAAGAAAACAGCAGACAAAAAAATGGAGGTAGTTGCTTAACTGGCTCAAGGAACAAAAACAAACCAAACGAGCGACAAGTCAATCTATTGGATTTATTCTCCTGTTTTATACAAGATTCAAATAAAAAACCTGACCACTCAGAAAAATGTTCCTAATAAGCCTTCTGTTTTAAATAACATCATGTAATACTTAGAGTTACGGCTTTATGAAAAATGAAAGACAAACACAAACACTAGCTCTGAGCTGCACCGCGGCACAGCAGCCATCAAAAGACGTCAGGTCATCTCATTTTAATTACATTTACACATTTGGCAGACGCTTTTTTCCAAAGCGACATACAGAGCATTCAAGCTATACATTTGATCAGTACGAGCATTCCGTGGGAATCGAATCCCCCAACCTTTGGGCTGCTAACCTAATGCTCTACCCACTGAGCTACAGGAACATCATTTTTGGTCTTAATTGGTGAAAGTGGATTAGATGAACTTTTTGTTGATGGAGAAGCATGTGACAGAGGAACAAACATCATCAGCCACTGCTGGAAACGACTCCGACTCCTCACAGACATCAAAATGGTCCAGCTTCACGCTTTAGCTTTGAGTCAATGGTGCTGCTTTTACTGCCTCAAGGGTGCTGATTTAAAAAGTCACTAAAATGTCTGTATTTAAATAACTGCCAAGTTTCAATATCTTTCTATTTGTACATTAAAATGTTTATTGGTGTAGATTCACTTGTAGCAAAACACAATGTTGATAGATACGTCAGTAAAAAAAGACAGTCTAAAAAGAACCATTCTACTTTAAATACCATATTCGTGTAAAAATATCCAACAAACATCTCAACACGAACATATTTACTTGCATTCAAAGTGACAAACGTTGCAAGAACGTTTCAACAACAGAACATGTTTTGGCAATATTTCCCAGATAACCAAACACACTGTAAATAACATCTTCCACACAACACTGCACACACTGAATGACTTCTCAGACTATATTA
This sequence comes from Botia almorhae, assembly GCA_036877575.1. Taxonomy (NCBI): domain Eukaryota; kingdom Metazoa; phylum Chordata; class Actinopteri; order Cypriniformes; family Botiidae; genus Botia; species Botia almorhae. The sequence goes on from JAZGTJ010004574.1 coordinate 29,764, forward strand.
CTGTACAAAAATGAAATGACTGCTTTAAAAGAGCAGATTTAGACGCATTCTATGCTGCAAAATGTCGTTCTAATATGCGACAGGGAATGTGTAATGACATTAAGAGATGAGCAAACTCTTTAAAAATAAATGATCTTCCATTTGAAACCACACGCGTTCCCACACATTACGTTGTTGCATTCCAAAATGCGTCAGAGCGCAATTAATATTTGCGTTGCATTGTGCGTTGACTCATGTCTGCATTCACGCTTTCGCATACGTATGTTTCTTGCCTAAGACAGACATGTTTATACTTTATTGTGAGGTCCGTATCAGTCATGCGTCACCTCAAATACGCTCTTAATTATGGTAATTTGATGTCACACACCAAGCGGTCTGTGCACAACACACTTTACTATTCACTATTTTATTAATTTGCCCGATTTCCATATTCAAACAAGATTTTTGACAATGAAAAACTTTTAACCTTTACAATAAGTTCTGCACCTGAAAAATAAACTTGAAACTTAAGACTTCAAAATAGCGTTTTAATTTACATTTATTACATCGTGCATTCAAAACAAACTCCTTAATTCAATTCAAAATACGATTTTTGTAAGCCGCTGTGTTTAAATCATACCGAACCATGACCCCA